>CAUYPK010064557.1:0-98585 GCA_963574355.1 Loris lydekkerianus
TGTATTCAGTTTTGTTGGGATGAAATGTTCTGTAGATGTCTGTTAAGTCCAGATGTTGAATGGTTGAGTTTAAATCTAAAATGTCTTTGCTTAGCTTCTTTTTGGAGGATCTATCCAGCACTGCTAAAGGGGTGTTAAAATATCCAACTACTATGGAACTGTAGGAAATCAAGTTGCTCATGTCTGTTACAGTTTCTCTTATAAATTGAGGTGTGTTCTGGTTGGGTGCGTAAATATTAATAATTGAAATCTCATATTAAGTATTACCTTTAACAAATATGAAGTGTCTATCCTTATCCTTCCTTATTTTGGTTGGTTTAAAGCCTATTATGTCTGTGAATAGGATTCCAATGCCTATTTTTTTTCTACTTTCCATTTGCCTGGAGTATAGATGACCATCCCTTCACCTTGAGTCTAAATTTGTCTTTTAATGTAAGATGCGATTCTTGGATGCAGCAGATATCTGGCTTGAGTTTTTGTATCCAGTCAGCCAACCTGTGCCTCTTTAGAGAACAATTTAAACCATTCACATTAATTGAGAATATTGATCAGCCTTTTGAGAGTCGGGTGGACATTTTTAATCCATTTGTGATGGTGGAAGTTGGAATTTGATCAAAATTTTCCGGGTGGGTTTACTTTTGTGGTGGAGGATTACGCTGGTCTTTATGGAGGATAGGTCTGAGAATATCCTTGAGAGCTGGTTTAGTTGTGGCAAATTTCTTCAACGTGTGAATGTCATTGAAGTATTTAATTTCTCCGTCATAAATGAAACTCAGTTTAGCTGGGTACAGGATCCTGGGTACAGGATCCTGGGTTGAAAGTTATTTTGTTTTAGGAGATTAAAAGTCAATGACCATCCTCTTCTAGCTTGAAAGTTTTCAGCAGATAGATCTGCAGTTATTCTAATATTCTTGCCCTTGTAGGTAATGGTTTTCTTTCATCTGGCTGCTTTCAGAATTTTCTCCTTCATATTAACTTCAGTGAAATTAATGATGATGTGTCTGATGGATGTCTTATTCGGGTTGAGTTGTGCTGGAGTTCTGAAACTGTCTGCTATCTGAATTTCAGAATCTCTTGGCATGTCTGGAAAGTTCTCCTTCATAATCTCATGGAGAAGAGACTCTGTGCCTTGTAAAGCCACTTTGTTGCTTTTGGGGATCCCTATAAGACGAATATTGGTCTTCTTCGAATTATCCCAGAGCTCTCTGAAAGAGTGATCTGTTTTTGCCCTCCATTTCTCTTCCTCTTTGAGAGTTTGTGGGCTGAAGGGAGCCATTGTGAGAGAACTATCCCAGCAAGCTCCACCCTCAGGGTCTCAGAGCAAGGATCGGGTGGGAGCTAGTTCGAAAGCTTTGTCTTCGATGTCGGAAATCCTTTCTTCTGCTTGCTCCATTCTGTTACTGAGGGATTCTACTGTGTTTCTCAGATCTTTGAGGGCTGCAACTTCTCTCAATGTGTCAAAATCTTTGATCATTTGGTCTTTGAATTCGTTGAATTCTTTTTTTTTTTTTTTTTTTATTAAATCATAGCTGTGTACATTAATGTGATCATGGGGCACCATGCACTGGTTTTATAGACTGTTTGACATAATCTATAAAACCACATGCACTGGTTTTATAGACCGTTTGACACATTTTCATCACACTGGTTAACATAGCCTTCCTGGCATTTTCTTAGTTACTGTGTTAAGACATTTACATTCTATATTTACTAAGTTTCACATATACCCTTGTAAGATGCACTGCAGGTATAATTCCATCACTGAATTCTTGAGATATCTTTTGGGTTACTGCTTGAAATTCTAATTTGATCTTATTTGCTATCAGATTCTGAATTTAATTTATGACATCTCATTTATTTGTTTGTGCATGGAACCTTGTGCTGTGTCTGCCCCACTGATCCTTGGGGGAGTTGATCTACTCTGATTATTCATATTGCCAGAGTTTTTCTGTTGCTTTCACCTAATGATTGTTTTTCACCGTTGCGTCTGGCTGTCCTCAGAGTTGGGGAGGTGTCTCTCCAAGAACAGACCCCAGCAGGATCACTCTATTGTTGCTGGGTCTTTGTAGGGAGTGACCTTGTGTAGTTCCTCTGGGGCTGCCCGACCTGGGGAGCTCTGGCTGTGGAAGTAGCTCTGGAGTGTGACACACCAGGATCCAGCAATAGGGCGGGAGGTAGTGCGCATGGTTCTCTTTGGCACAGAGAGCCCAAGGCTCTAGCAGTCTCTGGCCAGGAGAAGGGGTCTGCACAGAGCAGGGAGGGTTCCAGAGAGCACGCGGCTACCAGAGTCCCTGGCCTGATGAGCGGGTGGTGTGGAGCCAGGGAGGGTACAGGAGAGAGGAAGCAGGGTTGTGTGGCTCCTGCAGTTCCTGGTCAGAGCATGCAGAGGCCCAGTGGGCATGGGTCATGGGTCTCTGCGCAGCTCTTATGGACATCTCAGTGGTGCCAAGCCCAGGAGTTTGAGGTTGCTTTGAGCTGTGATGCCATGGCACTCTATCCAGGGCAACAGCCCAAGGCTCCAGTGTGCCAAAATGAGTCTCACTCTGCCGCTGAGGGTTAAGGCTGTAAGGCAGCTCAGTTCTTGCTTTTAGGCTGCTCAGTTACTAGGTTACTAGCTCCCACCCGATCCTTGCTCTGAGACCCTGAGGGTGGAGCTTGCTGGGGTAGTTCTCTCACAATGGCTCCCTTCAGCCCACAGCCGAATAGCATTAGCTCCATTCAGCTCAGTGGCTCAGTCTGGAGCCCTAGAAAATGCCCAAAGTCTCTGCACTCCTGCTCAAGCTCTCCCCAAGGCAGTTCAACTAAGTGCCAAGTCCAAAAACACTGAAACAATTCACAGGTAAGACCTTTCTGGTTTGCAGTCTCACTGCTGCTTGTACTTACGGCTGCCGGCGGGATTTGGTCGATGGAACACATGCAACCACTTGCCAGTTTTCCACTGCTTTTGTCCTCTTGTTGGGGTCCAGAAGTCCTTTGCTGACTCCCTGTATCTTCAAAGGGATGATTATAGGCAGATCCCACCAGCCAGAAATGCCTGGAGTCTTATCTCCCCAGACTCACTGTGCCCAGTTGCAGGGAAGCTGTTACTCAGCCTCCATCTTGCTCCGCCTCCCTCAAGTTTACTTGTGGCTTACAATACCAGTACAAAGAATCCACTATGATAGCATGAATTTGACCCTACACAACCTCTTCATACCTTAAAATCTGGCCATTCCCTGTTTCTCTTCTCCTCCAAGGTAATGTGCAAAATGGTGAGGAACATAGGTAGAGGTATATAGGTCAGAATATGAAGGGTGAAATCCCACACAACCTCTTCACACCTTAAAATCTGGCCATTCCCTGTTTCTCTTCTCCTCCAAGGTAATGTGCAAAATGGTGAGGAACATAGGTAGAAGTATATAGGTCAGAATATGAAGGGTGAAATATGCCTCAGGAAGGAACTTATATATTATCCTAAGGGCAATGGGAAACCACTGAAAGATTTGACCCTATTCTTGTTAGGTCCCGATTTTACTGAATTTTACCCATATTAAGCCTCATCTCTTCACAGCCTCAGTATCAACTAGCTCAAAATGTACCATGTTGAACCAGGCCTTAACAAGTAAAGAACATTTGAAGATTTTGCTAGATTATAGTCATTCACTGAAACTCTGACATTTGAGAGACAATGTTCCATGTTGATTGTAGTTTGGGAATTTCCAAAAATTTTGGTTCAGGTTAAAAGTTCTCATAGATGAAAGCATATAAGGTACTTTATGCTGGCATAGCCAACTGAAAAGCAAAGTAGTTCTGTAGGAGGCAATTAGATAAGTCAGAAATGATGGGCTCTAGGGCAGCACCTGTGGCTCAAAGGAGTAGGGTGCCGGCCCCATATACTGGAGGTGGCGGTTCAAACCCAGCCCTGGCCAAAAAAAGAAAAACTGAAAAAAAAAATAAATAAAAAAATAAAGAAAGAAAAGAAATGATCAGTTCTAGTTCACACATACCTTTCAAACTTGGTAGTGTTTTTGTTAAAGTCATTTACCTTTTTAAACCTCAGTTTTCTTATTTGTAAAAAATAGAAATAAAAAATAAAAACAAATAAAAAAAACCCCAAACCAATGAACTCTTCTGCCTAATTAAACGGATTATGAAAAAATTATATATCAGTGGTTCTCAACCTTCCTAACGCTGCGATCCTTTAATACAGTTCCTGTGGGTTGCAACTCACAGGTTGAGAACTGCTGGTATTTGAAAGGACGCCAAAGCTGAAAAATAGTGGGCTAGGGCTTCAGCTTATGAAAAAGAAAACCAAAACAAAAAAACAGATGATTGGTTTTATTTCTCCCACATTTACTAGGCTTCTCCTACACAATAAATAACGGTCAACATTATCATATCTTTAATTTCTCATACGTATTCACCTTGTGTGACTTATATTTACTTTGTATGACCCCAAAGTAAAATCCAAGTGCCACATAATAAGTAAATGTGCAATAAAAACATGTTTACCTCATCCAACAGGAAGTGTGATTTAACTCCCTCTTTATATAGTACCAGAATCCTGCAGCTGACCTTACAAAATAAGGCCTTAACAAAAATTATACACAGAATCCACTATGACAGTATGAATTTGACCCCACATAACTTTTCACACCTTAAAATCTGGCCAATCGTCATTTTTTTCTGGTCACTCTTCTCCTTCAAATTATCCTATCAATAAATACTAAGTACCTGCTATGTACCTAAGGATATAGAGATAAAAATAACTATATTCCTGCCTTCGAGAGGTTCAATAAGCTATGAATGAACTTATTAACAAAGAGTTAGAAATAACTAATTTTAATAATGTGGTAAGTTCTATATAGATGTTTGGGAGCACAAGGTCAGGAAATGTCTAACTTTGCCTGAAGAATTCAAGGGAAATGTCAGAAAAGACTGCCTGGCTAAGTCGTAAAATGATGATTTGATTAAGGAGTAGGGCAGAAGGAGTGTAAGCACCTTTGAAGAAAAGGAAATGATAGGAGCAATGGCAAGAAAAAAGATATAACACATCTATGAAACAAGTTCAGAGTGGTCGGAGGACAGGAAAGGTGCAAAATGGTGAGGAAAACACAAGTGGAAAGTGAGGCACAGGGTCAGATCATAAAGGGTCAAATACGACTCATTAAGGAGCTTAGACATTGTCCTGCAGGCAACCAAAACCACTGAGATTTGAAGCAAGCAGTAATGTCAAGCAAATGTATTTAACAAAGTTAAGTTATACTCTAGAAATTCTGGAGAATGGAGTGAGGGGAGCAAGAGAGAGAGAGAGCTGAAATAGGGAAATCAGGAGAAAATGGGGGAAAGTCTGAACTATGGCAAGAATGGTAGAACTGAAAGGGAAATGGAGCAATGGACCAAAAGGATGAGAACTGAAACCACAATAATTTTGGTCATTTGTTTCCATAATTTCAAAGTTAATATGAAATTAAGGAATTATAATCTTTAATAGCAGGATGCTATCTGCTTGGGTATGACAATGATTCCTCACATTTCCTTAGTGGGTTATATTTTGAAGTGTTTCCACATATATTGTCTTATTTAAACTTACAACAATGTTAGATAGTTGTGAAAATGGAAAACTGAAGCTTAGAGAGTTTTATTCATTCAAATGATATCGAGCTCCTATTATCTGAAGGCATTAGGTCTGCAATGGTGGACACAAATAGACATCTGCCCTTGTGGAAAATCATCACTTAAATAAAATATAAAATCGCAACTATGGTAAATACAATGAAAGAATGGCCTCCATGAAGAAATGGTTAGAAGAATGCGTTTGAGTCAGAAGAATGAATTAGAATTATACAGGAGACATCAGGGAGGAAGAAGAAAGGCCCAGTGATGATAGATCAGAACCCTGCAGATACCAGGAGAGAGATACCAGCAAGAGAACAGAGAATAAAAAGTAGTAAAATATAATACTAAAGAAGTAAGCAAGAATTAGACTATGTAGTGCCTGGTTGGTCACGTTAAGGAGTTTGGGTTTTATCTGGGAAGATTTAAGCAGGGAGACTGCTTGATTAAGATTTGTATCTTTTTGAAAAAGGATTATTCTGATGTACTATGGAGAGGTGATTAAAGGGAAGTTGAGGATGGATATGAGAGTACAGTTTAAAGTCTTTGGCAAGAAATAGTCCAGACTCAAAAAGTTGTTAGCTTATGTTAGGGTAGGTGCTTTGGAAATGAGCAGAAGTGAAAGGAATGGGAGACACGTAGGAACTGACAGGAATTGATGATGAGCTGGATAAAGGCAGCAAGAGAGGGAGAAAGATATCAAGAATAAATCCTCTCTGGCTCATAGAACTGGATGGATGATGCCATTTATGCAATTACAAAACATCAGAAGAGGATCTGGTATGACCAGGGAGGAACACAAATTCAATTTGGGATGTGTTGAATTTAAAATCTTTTGGGACAATAAGAAAGTTCTAGATCTGACATGGGATGACCAGACTAGAAAAAGAAATCCGTTAGTTATCATCACACAGCTGATGATTTAAACTAGACATGTGATGATAAAGAATACCTAGGAAGAACATACTAAGTGAGACATATGATACATGGAACTGATTCCTGAAGAATTCCTATGTTTAGAGACTAGGTAAAGGAGGATGAGCTTGGAAAAGAAATAGAAGAAGAAAGGGCACCAGAGAGGCAAAGAAAGAAATGGGAGAAAAAGGTGTTTCAGGAAAGAGTTTTCAACAGGGTCAAATACTGCTGGAAAGTACTTATTTTAGGCCAGAAGTAGAAACTACATAAATGTTTGCCTCATTAACAGAACAGATAAATAATGTGGAATATCCACATAATGGAATGTTATAAAGCAATAAAAATGAATAAGCTGTAAACACAAGTATACAGATCCATCTCAGACCAAGTAGGTAGAAAGAACGGAACTATACAAATAGTACATACCAATGATTTCATTTATATGATATTCAAAACCAGGTAAAACACATCTATAGTCTTATCTCTTGGATATAGAGAATATGAGAGGGGCCTCTGGGATGCCAGAAATGTTCTCTTTCCTAATCTGGCTGCTGGTTACATTGGAATATTTACTTCATAAAAATTCATCAAGATGTACATTCATTATGTGTAAACTTTTCTGAATGGATATATTTGAGTAGAAAGTTTTTTAAGATGCTACTGAGAAGTTAGGAACAATGAGGATTGAAAATGTCTACTTGATTTAGCAACATGGTAGTCATTGGCACCTGAAGAAAAACTATTCTGGTGGAGAAATGGATTGAAAGCCAGAGTGGTGTGGGTTGAGGAATAAGTAGAAGAGAAAAAATGGAGACGATAACTACAAATTAACTCTTTGAATTTTGGCTGCAAAGAAGAGAAAAAGTAGTAATTAAAGTCAGGGAGGATGTTTTAGTTTTGTTTTCATGGTATCTTTATGTTTCTGTGTGCGTTCAAGATGACAGACTTTTCATATTTAAATGTGGACAGAACATCTAGTATAAGGAGATTAGTTAAATATAAAATACACTAATGAAGAGGTTATTGATAGCATATGATTCCTGAGAAGACAGAAGGGGATACAGAACACAGGTAAGGGACTGATTTTACTTACCCTGGACTAGAAATAAACTTTTCTGACCCGGAAATCCAATGCTCTTTTTCTACGCATAGCTATCTGACTTCTTCTGCACACAGTGGGATTTGAGCTAATGGTAATATTCTAATGTTCACTGTCAAAAGGAGCTTACAAAGTTTTAATCCTGTTCCTGTGGACTCAGACAAATTTTTAAATTGCTAGCCATAGTATCTTCCACGTTTAAAATGGTGATAACATTTAATATACTTTCTGGAGTTTATGGATCAATTAATAAACTCTTGGCTAATACGTCTAGAGATAAAAAGGTTAGAATAACAATACTTTCCACATTTTAGATATTAAACATTTAATAATAAGTACACTTGTTAAGTGTAAGTAAACTAGACCAATACAGCTAAAAGAAAGAACTGGGCTCGGTGCCTGTAGCTCAGGGGTTAGGGCACCAGCCACATACACTGGGGCTAGTGGGTTTGAACCCAGCCTGGGCCTGCTAAACAACAAGGGCAACTAAAACAAAAAAATTGCCGGGCATTGTGGTGGGTGCCTATAGTCCCAGCTACTTGGGAGGCTGAGGCAAGAGAATCACTTATGCCCAAGAGTTTTAGGTTGCTGTGAGCTGTGACACCACAGCACTCTACCTAGGGTGACATACTAAGACTTCTCAATAAATAAATAAATAAACAAACAAACAAACAAATAAATAAATAAAAGAACTGGAAGACATAGTATACACAGTAAATATAAAAATACCTCATTACCATTTCTATCTCACATTCCATAAAAGTGGACTATAGTCGCAAGGAATGTGGCATGTTTATCATGAGTCATACCACAGTGAGCATTATGGTACAGTAAAGAAAGAGACGACAGGTTTTCACAGACATCCTATCACTGAATTGATCATCTCCGCTACTATGAAAGAGGCATACAGTGTGTTATGGCCACTCTGTCCGGGTTCAAATCCCACAGACACTAATTAATTATGTGGTGATATGACCATGCCTCAGTTTGCTCATCTCGGTGACAGGACAAGCAATAGCCTTTGCCTCATAGGGTTAGAAAGCTTAAATAAGTTGTTATATATATACTACTAAGACAAGTGCCTTATACAGAGTAAATTTTTTTAAGTGCTAGTTATTACTGTTATTCTCAGAAGGAAAGGTCTGAGATGAATTTAAGGCAAAGGGACCATCATTATGGGAACAGAGAGACAAAAGAAAATCTCTGTGTATAATAGGTGAAGTTGGGGAACTATGCTAGGAAAGGAAAAATAAGAAGTTGGGATTTAAGGTGCATACGGAATCTCTTTTTGGTATAATGAAAAGATCCAAAGGTGTCCAATCAACAGCCAGAAGGCCACATGCGGATTATTTTACGTCTATTTTTCTTATCCGTGGTGTCAGATATCCCAAATAGTATGCAGAGACCTTTTCTTTGGCCCATGAGCTTCCCTTAGTGTATTTAATGTGTGATCCAAACAACTCATTCTTCCAATGTGGGACAGAAAGGAAAAAGATTGGGGATACTCCCCATATCCTTTAGCGTCAAATATGGGTCAGGATCCACGTTTCACCACTCTTGACCTGTGTGTTATTTGGGACAACTTATTAAACTACCCTAAGTTCCTTCATGTGCAAATATGGGGATAGTAACATTTTCCTTTCAGGACTGATTAATGGGAAGATTAGAGATAAAACATATAAAGGCTCAGCAAAGTGCCTAAAACACAGTAGGATAAATAGATATTAATAAAATAACAACAAAATAATTACAGAGGTGAAGAGAAAGGATTAAGCTTCATTCAGACTTTTTTTTGGGGGGGGCGGGAGGGTTCCTCAGTGTCAAGTCACAAAAGTATTCCACATTTATTGGAAAAATGTTTTGCATTAAATAACTAAAATTCAATTTTGGGAAGTTATTTTAGCGTTCACTTCAAATCTTGTGATGTTATACTACAAAAGGCTAACATTCATTGTATTATGTTTGCCTTTACAATCACCTGAAAATAGATAAATATCTTAGATAATAACTGTGATAACCTTTTTTTTTTCCCCCCCGACAGAGTTTCACTGTGTCACCCTGGGTAGCTCACACAACCTCAAACTCTTGTGCTCAAGCAATCAATCCTCTTACCTCAGCCACCCAAGTAGCTGGGACGACAGAGGCACCCACCATGACACCTGGCTAATTTTTGTATTTTTAGGAGAGATGGGGTCTCACTCTTGGTTAGGTTGGTCTCCAATTCCTAACCTCAAGCGATACACCTGCCTTGGCCTCCCAGAGTGCTAGGATTACAAGCACGAGCCACCTTGCTCAGCCTCTGATAAAATTTTTAAGTTTCTGAATTCAGGGGATAAATCACGATGTTAGTAAAAAAGCCAATTCTCTAAATAATTTTTTTTTTTTTTTAACATGGGCTTTCTTTGCAGTTTTTGAGGCTACATGTCCTTTCCCTGTTGCATTTTGCTTTGGTTTGCTTGTTTTGTTTTTGGATTTGTTAGCAATTATAAACTATTATTTATCTATTCTAAAACACTGTGGAAATGACATGGTCCAAAAGGATCTTCTTAGTTGAAGGTATATGTATACTTAGTAGTATACATGTAACAACTTATTTAAATTGGTAAAATACAAAGAGAGACTCCCAAATGGATAATCACAGCACTGAAAAGCATATCATATAATTCTTATAAATATTTTATTTCTCTCTTTTATTTAATATAGTACTCTCCCCTTATGTGCAGTTTCATTTTCTACAGTTTCACATCTATCTATACATATATATATATAAATATATTTTCACTCTTCTACTATATTTACACAATTATCCCTACTGTCTACACACAATTCTTTTTGTAAATTTCCAATTAACATGAGGGTACAAATTTTTAGAATACATTGTTCTCACTTCCAAGGTAAAGTTCTAGTTGTAAAAGAGCCCCTCACCCAAGGGGTGTGCTGTACTCTCACACTGTACTCATTAGATGAGATCCCATCAAATGTCCTCCTTCCTTCTGCCCATCATCTTCTCCTCTCCTTTCTCCCTCCTCCCCTTGCCCCTGTACTAGACCACATTTGTGTTTTATGGTTCATATGAGCATGTAATGTTTATATATTGGTTTCATATTAGTATTGATTATAGTGGATACTTATTTTTCCATTCTTAAGATACTTTACTAAGGAGAATGTATTTCAACTCCATCCAGGAGAGCATAAAAGATGTAAACTCTCCATCTTTTTATGGTTGAATGGTATTACATGATATACATATGCCACAATTCGTTGATCCATTCATAGGTTGATGGGTGCTTGGGTTGCTTTCATAACTTGACAATTATGAATTGAGCTGCAATAAACATTCTGATGCAAATGTCTATATGGTAAAATCATTTTTGTTGTATTGTATAGATACCTAGTAATGGGACTGTGGGATCAAATGGAAGGTCAACTTCTAGTTCTTTGAGGATTCTCCCTACTTCTTTCCATAAAGGTTGTATTAGTTTGCAATCCCACCAGCAGTGTAGAAGAGTTCCCATCTCTTCACATCCACACCAGGATCTGCAGATTTGGGACTTTGTGATGTGGGCTAATCTTACTGGAGTTAGGTGTATCTCAGAGTGGTTTTGATTTGCATTTCCCTGAGGATTAAAGATAATGAGCATTTTTTTCATGTTTGTTAGCCATTCGTCTGTCATCTTTGGAGAAGTTTCTCTTCAAGTCTCTTGCCCACTCATAGAGGGGGTTGTTTGCTCTTTTCTTGTTGTTTAATTTGAGTTCTTATAGATACTAGTTATCAAGCCTTTCTTTATCATATTCATAACATGAAAAAATCTTCTCCCATTCTGCAGGCTGTTTGCTTTGGTTGTGTGAAAGATTTTTAGCTTGATCAAATCCCAGTTATTTATTTTTGGTGTTGCTGCAATTGTCAGAGGTATCTTCCTCATAAAGTTTCTTCCCAGGCCAGTTATCTTCCCCACACACTCTCTTCTAGAATTTTTATTGTTTTATGTCTTAAATTTAAATCTGTTATCCAGTGAGAATCAATTTTTGTCAGTGGTGAGAGGCGTGGGTCCAGTTTCAGTCTTTTACATGTGCTAACCAGTTCTCCCAGCACCATTTAAGTAAGGATTCTTTTTCCCAGTGCATGCTTTTGATAGGCTTATCCAAGGTCAAATCATAGTATGTGGTTCAGTTCACCTCTAGATTCTCTTTTCTATTCCAGAGATCTATGTCTCTATTTTTGTGCCAGTACCATGCTGTTTTAATCACTATAGACTTGTAGTATAACCTGAAATCTGATAATGTGATGCCTCCAGATTTGTTTTTATTTCTCAGAATTGTATTTGCTATTTGGGTTTTTTTCTGGTTCCATATGAATCAAAGTACTATTTTTTCAAGTTCTTTAAAGTATGCCATTGGTGCTTTGATGGGGATTGCATTAAATCTATAGATTGCTATGGGTATTATGGACATTTTAACAATGTCGACTCTTTCCACCCATAAACATCGTATGTTTTCCATTTGTTAACATCTTTTGCTATTTCCTTTCTCAGAGTTTCATAGTTCTTCTAATAGAGATCTTTCACATCTGTTGTTAGATATATTCCCTGGTATTACATCTTCTTTGGCACTACTGTGAAAGAAATAGACTCTTGGATTTTATTCTCTGCTTGACTACTGTTGGCATATACGAAGACTACTGATTTGTGGGTATTTATTTTCTATCCTGACACACGGCTATATTCCTTGATCACTTCTAATGTCTTTGTAGTTGAGTCTCTGGGGTTTTTCAGGTGTAAGATCATGTCATCTGCAAAGAGCAAGAGTTTGACTTCCTGTTACCATCTGAATACCTTTTGTCTCCTTCTCTTGCCTGACTGTGATGGTTAGGACTTCCGGCTAAGACTTCCAACACTATGTTAAATAGCACAGTGGTGACAGTGGGCATCCTTGTCTAATTCCAGATTTGAGTGGAAATGCTTTCAGTTTTAGTCCATTCAATATGATATTGGCTCTGGGTTTGCTGTAGATGGCCTCTATCAGTTTAAGAAATGTCACACCTAAGCCTATTTTCTTACCTTTTTTCTCCCCCAGTTTTTGGCTGGGGCCAGGTTTGAACTCACCACCTCCGGTATATGGGGTTGGTGTCCTACTCCTTTGAGCCACAGGCGCCTCCCAAACCTAAGCCTATTTTCTTGAGTGTTTTTATCATGAAAGGATGCTGGATATTATCAAAAGTCTTTTCTGCATTAATTGAGAGAATCACATAGTCCTTGTTTTCTTATTCTATTTATGTGGTGAATTATATTTATGGATTTACATATGTTGAACCAACCTTGAGTCTCTGGGATAAAACCCATTTGATCATGGTGTATAACTTTTTTAATGTGTTGTTGTATTCTGCCTGCTAATATCTTACTGAATATTTTTGCATCAATATTCATTAATGATATTGGTCTATAATTTTCTCTCTCTTTTTTTTTTTGGTTGGGTCCTTTCTTGTTTTTGTTTTGTTTTGTTTTTGTAGTTTTGGTGAGGGCCAGGCTTGAAGCCTCCACCCCTGGTAGATGGGGCCAGCGCCCTACTCCTTGAGCCACAGGCGCTGCTCCCTTTCTTGGTTTGGGGATCAGGGTGATATTTGCTCGCAGAATGCATTGGGAGGATTACTTCCTTCTCTATATTTTGGAATAGAGTATGCAATATAAGAACTAGTCCCTCTTTGAAGGTTTTGTAGAATTCTAGTATGAACTCCTCTGGTCCAGGGCTTTTCTTTTTCTTTTTGTGAGATTTTGTATAATTGATGCTATTTTAGTGCTTGATACTGGTCTATTCAAAATTTCTAATTCTTTGTGATTGAGTTTTGGAAGGTCGCATAAACATAATTCTTATAGCTGTCCTGCATTATTGCTAAGTCTGTTTCTTCATCTTAAGATGAAGTGGATCTCCAGTAGTCCCCATACCTTATATACGTGTTTTCAGTTACCTGAAGTCAACTGTAGTCCAAAAAATGTTTATTTCTGGAATTTTCCACCTAATATTTTTTCCTAAGCTCTAAAAGGCATGCCATTCTGAATGGTGTGATGAAATCTCACATTACCTCAATCTGTCCCATTCAGGACATGAATCACTACTTTGTCCAGTGTATCCACACTGCATACACTACCTGCCTATTAGTTACTTAAGCAGCCATTATCAGATTGGTTGTGGAGGTATCAAAGGGCTTATGTTCAAGCCACATTTACCTTACTTAATAAAGACACTAAAGCTCAAGAGTAGTGATACTGTCAATTCACATACACCAAAGAGAAGCTATAAAGTACTTCCTGTAGGTGAAAAGAAGACATTTTTCAACTTAAGGGGGAAAAAAATAAATTATTTGGTGAAGTTGCTAAGATCTACAGTAAGAAGTTATCTTCTATCCATGAAATTGTAAGTGAAGAAGGAAAAAGAAATTTGTACTAGTTTTGCTGTCACACCTTCAAACTATAAAAGTTACAACGATTGCCTGTGGCTCAAAGGGCTAAGGCACCAGCCACATATACCTGAGCTGGTGGGTTCAAATCCAGCCCAGGCCTGCCAAACAACAATGACAGCTGCAACCAAAAGTTACAACCATGTTGTGTGATAAATGCTTAGTTAAGAGGTAAAAGGCATTAAATTTGTAGCTGGAAGACATGAAGAAAAAAACATGTTTTAATTGATGGTAATGTGTTACACCAGAAAGCATAGAGGATCTCCTGAACAAATTGTTTTATTTAATTATTCAAAATCTCCGGAGGCCAGGCACAGTGGCTCACATCATAATCCTAACACCTTGGAAGGTTAAGGCAAGGTGATTGCTTGAGGCCAGGAGTTTGAGACCAGCCTGAGCAAGAGCAAGACACCATCTCTACAAAAAAATAAAAAAAAAATGTGCCAGGTGTTGTGGTACCCACCTATTGTCCTAGACACTTGGAAAGCTGAGACAAGAGGATTGCTGGATCCTAGGAGTTTGAGGTTGTAGTGAGCTATAATCGTCATATCACTGCACTCTAGTCCAGGCAAAAGAGCAAGACCTTGTCTTTAAAAAGAAAAAGAAAAAAAAATTTAGCTGAGTATAGTGGGAAATCCTAGCTGCTCAGGAAGGTGTGGTGGGAGGAATGCTTGAGCCTAGGAGCAGGAGACTACAGTGAACTATGACTATGCCACTGCAGCCTGGGTGATAGAGCCCTATCTCTAAAAATAAATGAATAAATAAAATATGGTGCTGTTTTGTTATTATTTATAAATATGTGACTGGGCCTAATTTATAGATTAGATGTATACGTGTAAGAAAAAAACAATACAAAGTCTGACAAATAAGTTCACAAACTTGCCACCATGAGCTTATGTTGACAGCACTGTACGAACAGGGTGTCCGATGTGTTCTTATCAACACATAGCAGTATCTTGCTGAGCAGTGTTCATTATTATTGTGTGTTTTTGTATGATGTCCTGAGAATGGTGATGCGTAAATTGAAAAAATAAACAATTTCTTGTTAAACCTGGCAAGAGTAGAAGTGAAATCTGGGACGTATTAGTTCAAAATTTATGGAGACAATGCCGTGAATAAAATGGCAGTGTACAAACGGGTTAATTTTTTTTCATCATCACTAATGAAGAGTGGGCAGGGTGGTCAGGAACAAGCAAAACTGACAAAAACATTACAAAAATCTGTCTGTGAGTCCAAATTGTTAGCTAATAGTGAGAAGCATAGAAGACCAAACAAACACTGATAGAGAAACAGGACAATCTTAACCGAAATCTTGGTATGAGAAAGTTATTCACAAAAATGGTCCCAAAAGAGCTCATCAATGAACAAAAACAAGGAGAGTTGAAGTTTGCCACGACCTTCTGGAGAAGCAACAATGTTTTGGGCCGTGTTATCACTGGTAATGAAACATGGGTGTACCAATACAACCCTGAAACAAAGCACAAAGTAGAGCACAATGGAAGTCAGCCCGTTCTCCAGAACCTAAAAAGTTCCATCAGTCCAAACCAAGAATTAAAACAACATTGCTAACTTTTTTTTATAACGGGAATTATTCATTATGAATTTGTACATACCAACTGGACAAACAGGGAACCAAGTTTACTATTTGGAAGTGGTAAAAAGACTGCATGAAAAAGTTACGCAAAAATGATCTGAACTTTTCTCCAAATCATGGCTCTTGCATCACAATGCACCTGCTCACACGGCACTATATGAGGGAGTTTTTAGCCAGTCAACAAATTACTATATTGGAACACCCTTCCTATTCAACCTGCTCTGGCCCCCAATGACTTTTTTCTTTAACCAAAGACAAAAGAAATATTGAAAGAAAGACATTTTGATGACATTTAGGACATCACGGGTAATAAGATGACAACTCTGAGAACCATCCCAGAAAAAAAGTTCCAAAATTGCTTTGAAGGGTAGACTAGGCACTGGTGTTGGTGCATAGCATCCTAAGGGGAGAACTTTGAAAGTAACTCTAGTCATACTCAGCAATGATATATGTAGTATCTTTTCTAGGATGAATTTATTAACTAGATTGTTAGGACTCATACATAGTGGTTGACACTACTGGTGGTTTCAGGCATGCACTGAGGGTCTTGGAATATATCACCTGAGGATAAGCGGACCACTGAACATCAAAACAGATGACTGATTATTAAGTTAACCATAAGAAATACGGGATGCAATGAACACTATATGGGTGTAACACAGCGTTAATAAAGGTCTACTAAATATCATTTGAAAATGTCATATTTGTTTGTCACCAGTCTGAAGATTACCTTTTTTGTCTGAATTACAAATATTTGGATTTTATGAGAGTTTACATCTGTTCTAAATGAGACTGAAAGGTAAAAAACAAGTAACACAAACCAGATCTCCAACTTTTCTATTGCACACCTAATTCAAGATACCGGTAACTGATTAGCTTTGGTTCAGTCAAATTATTTTTCTGAATCCTCACTCCTGTACCATCCATATGCTTATTCATTAAGCATGGTTCACCAGCAATTTACATCTGTCTTTTTCACCTCTTCAGATTCTGAAGTTACTTCTCTTGTTTAACTGTGAATTACATTTAAATTGTAGGGAAAGATATTTCAAGTTACCTCCCATTTGCCAACCGACTTGCATGGTTCAATTTGGGTTGGTATCCCAGATTCTACTTGATGGTTGGTTTTTATTGTTTGTTTTGCCTTTTTTGTCAATAGCATCAACCACATAGACAGTGGTTCCAGGCTCTCAACATTTCCCATACTTACCCATTTTTAGTGGAATTCTCCTTCTTCCAGAATCAAGACTATTAACTATTATAGCTACAGGACTCTAGGGAAAAAAAATGTCCTTTTAAGACTGCTAACCTTTCCATGTAAGATTTAATTTTCTCCAGTTATTTATTAAACTGCTTTCCTTCCTCCTAGTTCTTCCCCCATCATCAGGAGCATTTTCTCCTGAATTTAATGTATGTTATATAAACTGCTATTTATAAGGTATCCATTTAAAATTATTCCACTGCTGAAAATAGTGAAAAGAAATTATAGGTGACACCCGTAGCTCAGTGGGTAGAGCCCCGGCCCATACACCAAAGCTATCGGGTTTGAGCCTGGACCGGGCCAGCTAAAGTAACAATGACAACTGCAACAACAACAACAAAAATATAGCCAAGTGTTGTGATGGATCCCTATAGTCCCAGCTACTTAGGAAGCTAAGGCAAGAGAATCACTTAAGCCCAAGAGCTTGAGGTTGCTGTGAGCTGTGAGGCCATAGCACTCTACCCAGGGCGACAGCTTGAGACTGTCTCAAAGAAAAAAAAAAAAAGAAAGAAAGAAAAAAAATTATAAATACCCTGGACCAAGAAAGTTCCCAAATAAAGCTACCTATTCCAAACAACAAAATGTTGGAGCAATAGTTTTAAATGAGAAATTGACATAAAAAAATGAAAGATAACTTCTCAACTTTGAGATGGAATAGTTAGCAGGGTTCAAAAGCAATTTGGAAGTCAGAAATATTTACTTATTAAACAAGTGGCCAACTATATTGCCACTAATAGCTTATGATGTCCAAATGAACTTGTTACATATGGTGGGAGAACGCATATTGGTTCTTTAAAGTTTTACTTGTAGTATCAGTCCTGTATCTTCTAACCTGTCATAATTAATTCAGTCCCCTTGCACTTGAAATCTCCACAATAATAAGAACTTTATCAGGCTGGTGTTGGTATGAAGTCGCATAGCAAACCAAAATCCCACTGGGAGCAGTTCACAGACTTCTCTTCTAAGCAGCAAAAAGCTGTTATCATTTTCTGAATTACAGGAACTATAAAAGGACACTCTACTCAAGCTGCCGCTGAATGTCACCTGAAAAGCAATCACAAAAGGGCTCTGTCTTGGCTTATCTCTGAGCTCTGTCACTACGGCAACCAGCAGGGAATAAGTATCTGTGGGTCTATGAATTTCAGAATCCCATAAAAGCCAGGGCTAAAAAGGCATGTGCAGCCTCTCAGAGATTGACTGCATTAATACATTAGCAAATACTGTGAAACACTGGATAAATGTCAGCAATTATGGAAAAAGCGTCTAATAACGATATTCGTTGCCTGTCAAACCCCAGTGAGGTTTGATATGTAACTGCCACTCAAAGCTGTCTGTAATTTTATCTCTTTTATACATCTGAATCCACAGCATTCAAATTTGTACTTTGAAAGTAATAAACTGTAAGCAGTTCATTCCATGTTGATCACAACTGTCAACAAACATACAATAAAAGAACAAAAGACTTTCATTAGCTCTAGGAACAATCAGTACCAAAAATCTCTTGTGGATATTTATTTTTAAAAAACTATATATATTTTACATGTAGAATGTCATAATGTGGAACAACAATTGATTTGATTGTTGATTAAGTCACCTTGAGCTTAAAAGGCTGCTTACCACACATGAATGTTCATTTAAAGGTTTCTCTTCGGGTTAGAAAATTTATAATTCATAGCCAATTAGACATAGTTGTGAAAACCTTTTTTGTGCATGTTGAAAAATGCCATGGAATCCGTTAGCTCCCAAACAGGATATAATGCTATCTTCATGTTCTTTCTCAAATACAGAATTGTAGGCAATTGATTATATGTAAAACCCAAGGGTCTAAAAGCACAACTCAATAAGCTGGAACTACTACTGTTTGGGTTTACATTTCCATTGCTCAAGAAAATAACTTTTTAAGAAATCTTATCACATATGTTACAGCTAGCTGTTCAAATGCAATAGACAGCATGTTAACTTGCAAACACAAATGCCAGAGATTAGGTAATGCACATATGTATTACAAACAACCTTCCATTTCTCAGTTATAGAACAGGGTCAAGTACAAGAGTCCCAAAAAGACTTTTCTCAGTGTCAGAGAAAATGAGAAAGAGCGGGGGAGAAAGCAGTAAGTAACATGTATTGCAGTACGAGTTGTTATTTACTATAATTTAGAGCCAATCACTGACTTTTCTGTGCCACATTTAATATTCACGAAAGAAGAAAAATTCACTATGTATTTTGTTCCAAAGGCACTTTTAAAGATCTGTTTCCTGCCCTCAAGGAGTTCATAGTCTCATAAAAGCAATGTTATCACAAGTGTTCTTCCTACAACCTAGCTAGAAGGGTGGTTTGAAGTAACGCTTAGAAAAAGGATACTGAGGATAATAAATAGTAACTATATTCCAGTGTATACTATTTCTATCCAAATAACATTCACTTATAACCTACTAGCTAGCTCTAATGACATCATTTGCATGACTTCTGCTTTGCAAACAATCTTAATATTCACCTAGCACTATGTCAAGTAACTTTGAATACCAACATGGAGTCTTACTACTTATTTTTTAACACATTAATAACATGCTTTTCTTTTTTTTTTTTTAATAGCCCTCAGTAGAGTGCCATGGTGTCACAGCTCACAGCAACCTCCAACTCCTGGGCTTAGGCAATTCTCTTGCCACAGCCTCCCAAGTAGCTGGGACTACAGGCGCCCACCACAATGCCTGGCTATCTTGTTGTTGTTGCAGTTTGGCTAGGCCTGGGTTTGAGCCCGCTACCCTGGGTATATGGGTTCTGGCACCCTACCCACTGAGCCACAGGTGCCGCCCAATAACATGCTTTTCAAGAACACATACAAACCAAAGTGCCATGATGAAAATTTTAAATTTACTTATATTCAATCATTAAGTGCTAACCTAATAAAGGATATTAAAGGAAAATGTTTGCTTCTCTGTGTCAGCCTTTTATTGAATAATTATAAACCTTCAAAACTCAGTTTAATCAGATTAAGACACAGAAGAATGCAGCCAAATCTCTCTACTTCTCCTCTAAAACTTGAAATGTAAAGAATCTAAATCATTTGCAGCACAATGTCCTAATACAGAGAAATTTAGTATTTGAGACAATTTGAGTTTTGAAATAGAGGTAGGTCTAATATGGGCACATAAGACTATAAGATTTTAATTTAAAATCTTCACAAATATACTGGAATTACATTAGCTCAGTCACTGAAATCTTCCTGCAGTGACTGACTGCAATTTCAACTGCCTAAATGCCATTTAGCTCATTCATTTGGCCTTGATGACTCCTTGAGTCCATCCATGCGTTAGCTATCAGGTTCTTAGGCAACTGTAGAGGTAAAGATACTATAATCGGCCAACTTGTAATGTAACTAGAGATTTAGGTCAGATAAATTGGGAGAAATAAAGTACCCTGGAAAGTCTTCCCATGCCTCTTGCTATTATAATTCTGAAGTTCAACAAAGGCATGTGATTTAACCAATGAGAGTGCAATTATGGAAAAATTGGACTGGGTATTTTAAAACTTGAACTATTCTGAGAAACGTGAACAAATAAGAAATACTGTATATACTCGAGTATAAGCCGAGTTTTTCCCGGCACAAAATTTGTGCCGAGTTCGGTTTTTTCGGCTTATACTCGAGTATATAAGGTAGCATGATACAGGAGAAAGAACACGGGCATCAGGGAGGGGAGGGATAGGGAGTTGAATACTGGTTCTGCATTTTACCATATACTTTACCATTTACTAGGTCAACATACTCACCCCAAAATAAAATTTATTGAGGACCAATTGCTTATAATAAAATGCACTCATTTTAAGTATAGTTCAAGGAGTTTTTATATATGTATACATTCTTATAACCACCCCCACAAACTATAAAAAGTCTCCATAATATCCCTACCCCTGATGTTCTTCTAGTCAACACCTGTACCCAACCCCACACAAATACCACTTCATTGGTGTTTGTCATTCTATTCTACTCTATTCATTTTTTGACGACAGTCTTACTTTGTAACCCTCGGTGGAGTGCCGTGGCATCATAGCTCATAGCAACCTCAAACTCTTGGGGCCAAGAAATCCCCTTGCCTCAGTCGCCCAAGTAGTTGGGACTATAGGCACCTGTCACAACACCTGGGTATTTTCTGAGATCAGGTCTTGCTCTTGCTCAGGCTGGCCTTGAACTCCTAAGCTCAGGCAATCCACTCGCCTTGGCCTCCAGGAATGCTAGGATCACAGCCATGAGCCACCTTGCCCGGCCTGTGTTGCAAATATTTTCTAGTCTGTGGCTTGTCTCCTTTTTTTGGAGGGGTGGGTGTCTTTTGAAAAGCTGAGATAAATCTGTGTATGGCATAAAGTAAACATTGAAGTATTGTTATCGATATCAATTACCCCAACACCATTTGTTAAAAAAAGAACATACCTTTTCCACAGCCTTACTTTGGAGTCTTTGTACAGAATCAATCAATGACACAAGTATATGGATCTATTTCTGAACACTCTATTTTATCCATTGAGTTATATGACTATCTTTACATAAACACCACTTGAATACTGTATTAATACTTTTTTTAAATCAGGCAGTGTAAGTCTCCTAATTTTGTTCTTTTTCAAAATTGTTTTGAGAATTCTACATCTTTCCATTTCCATATAAATTTTGGAATTTGTCAATTTCTACCAAAAAAGTCTGATGAGAATTTGATTGGCATTGCAGTGCCGTAGCTTAGTTTGGGGGAGAACTATCACTTTACTAGTATTGAGTGTTCCAACACATGATGATGATGGTAGCCCTCTCTATTTCTAAGAACTTTGTAACTTCTACCCAATAATTTGTAATAATCAATGTACCAATACAATAATCAATGTACCAATCTTGTACATATTTTGCTAAATTTATCCTTAAATATTTCATATTTTTGGATGGAATTATGAATTGCATAGTTTTTAAAAATTCAATTTTCAAAATGTTCTTGACTATTATAGTAATACAACTGATTTTTTTATAATCTCAGCCTGTGGTCTAATTTCATTTGTCATTTCTTATAGCTTTTTTGCTGATTATGTTCGGTCACAAAGAAACTACTAAATATTTTGCATGAGAATAAAGACAATTTTATTTCTTGCTTTCTAATCTTCGTGTGTTTTCTTTCTTCCATACCTTATTGTACTGGTTAAGACTACCAGTAAGTATAACACTGTATTTGTAAAAGTGGACATCCTTGCCTCATTTCCAAACTTAGAGTGAAAGTATTCCCCCATTAAATATGTAAGGCTGTATAGCCTTTTCATAGATTCCTTCTAACAAGTTGGGTGAAATTCTTTTATATTTCAAGTTTGCTTAATTGCTTTGCTTTGTCTTTTGTAAAAACTTAGCTGTATTGGAGACTCTCTTATATAAAAAATTCACCAGTATTCCAGTTGTATAAATGCAAACACATTTATAAAACTCACATTTCTACTACCCCAAAAAGTTTCTTTGTGTCCCTATTGAAATCAATCTCTCCCAGGACCCCTTGGCAATCCACTGATAATGATTTCTGTAGCTATGTAGTTACAGTTACGTCTTTTTCAGATTTCATGTAAGTGAAATCTTTGCTTCTGGGCCTTTTAGCTAAGATCAAGTGAACGTAAATGAAATCACATAGTGTCTTTTGTGTCTGTCATCATTCACTTAGATAAGTGTTATATATATCACTTTCTCTTCATTTAAAGTAGCAGTCCATTGTGTGGATATATCACAATTTATCAGTCACCAGCTGATGGACATTTTGGATGCTTCTGTTTGTATGCTGTTATGAATAAAGTTCCTATAACAAATTCAAGTACAAATCTTTGTGAGGGTGTATGTTTTCATTCCCCGTGGGTAAAATACCTTGGAGTTAAGATTATATATTAAGTGAATATTTAATTTTCTAAGCTGCCACTGTGTTCCAAAGCAGCAGTAGCATTTTGTCTCACTACCTTGCTGACTGATTTTTATCATGAATATGTGCTAAATATCACTGAATGTTTTTCCAGGATCTAGTCATCTGGCTATGCATATATTCTCATTAATTTTGTTAATAAAATTAATTACATTGATTGATATTCCACTGTTGCACCTTCAATGTATTTCTGTCTCTGACCAATTTTGGTAATGTAAAACAACAGTCTCATAAAATATGTTGGGAAAGAATTTGTATAGGATTGATATTAATTTGCCTTTAATTGATAATACCAAATGTAGGGACCCAACCAAATAGAAACAAACACCCACCCAGGAAGAAAGGAATGTGGCAATCCCTACCCCTCCGGACTCTTATATTCCCATCCACCTTAACCCACATTCTGACTTCTTTTTGGATTCAGCCCATTTGTACTCAAGTGAAATAAAGGCCACCTTGCCCACACAGAACCTGGATTCCTTTCATTTTGGTGCTGAAACCCAGGATGGGAGAAGCCCCCTGGGGGAGCCAAGCAATATACACAGACCTACTCCTAACTAGACAGACTCTTGTTCCTAAGAGATGAAGGGAAATGGGAGACCCTTTCAACCCAGCCCAGAATTCATCTATTTAATAGTGAGGTGAGCATTTGTCTATAACCCCCTTCTGAGCCTTTTTAACTCCACTCCAACTCCTCTCTCCCTCTTCCTCTATTTCTAGGCCTTTTAAGCATTTGTATATAATCCCTCTCTGAGCCGTTTTAACTTCTCTTCCCTCTCTCCACTCCAGGCTGAAAAACTCCAGTAAGTCTACACCTCCTAAATCCGGCACCAGTCTCGGACTAACCCCAGTGGGTCAGACTTGCCTGTCCAGGGTCTCATGAGTGGGGATGCCCTCCGTGGACCTGGACCACTCTTTGCCGTCAGGGAAGAAATGAATGCATCAATCCCTACCCCTCTGATTTCTTATATTCCCATCTACCTTAACCCATGTGCTGACTTCTTTTTTGCATTCAGCCCACTTGCACCCGAGTGAAATAAAGGCAATGTTGACCACACAGAACCTGGACTCTGATTCCTTTTGTTCACGTCTTGGAATAATCTCTCATTTTCGGTCCTTAACCTCTCAGTAATGTTTGGTAGAGTTTGCCGGATTAACATCATCTGGTCCTAATGTTTGTGTTGTGCGGAAAATTTTAATTACAAATTCAATTTTTTTAAATTATAATTGAGCAATTTTCATATTCTATTTCTTCTTGGTTCAATTCAGTAATTTGAGTCTTTTAAACAACTTGGCCATTTTGTCTTAGTTGTAGAATTTATTGGCAAAAGTTTATTCATCATATTTCCTTTTAATCTTCTAAATGTCTATATGATTTGTAGGGCTGTCCCCTCTTCATTTGCTGGCAAGGGTCATTTGTTTCTTTTTATCTTGATCAGTCTAGCTAGAACAGCGGTTCTCAACCTGTGGGTCATGACCCATAGGAACTGTATAAAAGGGTCACAGCATTAGGAAGGTTGAGAACCATTGAGTTAGAAGTTTATCAATTTAATTGATCTTTTCCAGGAGTCAGCATTTGGTCAAAGATTTTTGTCTACTCTTTGTTTTTTATTTCATTGATTTCTGCTCTTTATTATATCATTTCACTTACTTGGATTTAATTTGTTCTTTTTCTGTCTTTTTAAGGTAGAAAATGAGGTCATTGATTTGGGGGGGGGGTCCTCCCTTTTTTTTTTAAAGAGACAGAGTATCACCCCGTGGCATCACAGCTCACAGCAATCTCCAACTCCTGGGCTTAGGTGATTCTCTTGCCTCAGCCTCCCGAGTAGCTGGGACTACAGGGCCCACGCCCGGCTATTTTTTGTTGCAGTTTGGCCGGGGCCAGGTTAGAACCCGCCACCCTCGGTACATGGGGCTGACAACCTACCCACTGAGCCATAGGTGCCGCCCGGGTCTCCTATTCCAATATAAGTGTTTAAAGCTATAAACCCCCTCAAAACACTATTTGAGTTGCTTCCTACAAATTTTTATATTCTATATTTCCATTCAGTTTGAAATGCTTCCAGTCTGTGTGATTTCAACTCATGGATTTTATTTTTTTTCAAATATGTTCTTTCAAATATTTGGGGACCTTCAGGTACCATTATATTGTTGATATGTAATTTAGTTTTGCTTTAGTCAATGGTAATACTCATTATTATCCTCTAACATTCAGTGAGACTTTATTCATGGCCCAGAGTATAGTCTACCTTTGCAAGTACCACACATACTTGAAAAGAATGTATATTTTGCTACTGTTAGGTGAAGTGTCTATAAACACCAATGACCTCAAGCTGATTAATAATGTTGCTCAAATCTTCTATATCCTTACCTATTACTTTTTTGTAAACTACTATGAAAAGAATGTGAAATCACTAACTATAATTACAACCTTGTGTATTGTTTTAGTCTAATCAGCTTTTCCTTCATATATTTTGAAACTGCTATTAGGTACATACACACCTAGGATCATTGTCTCTTCTTGATGAGCTGACCTTTTAATTATCATAAAACCTCTCTCTTTAATCCTAATAATATTCTTTGTTCTATAACTTTCCTGATGTCATGAAGTCATTATAGCTTTCTTATGCTTAGCACCTGCATGGCAAATATTTTTCCACTTATTTAGTGAAATAATGTTGACAATGGATTAACCTGTCATCATTTAAACTGTTTCTTGTAGGCAGCATATAGTTGAATCTTGCTTTTTAAAGTTCAGTTTCATAATCTCTGCCTTTTAAATGATAGTTACTGTAATTAACAATATGGGTGGCTGTAAACCATTGTGCTATTTGCTTTGTATTAAATCTATCTTTTCTTTCTTCCCTTTTTCCTACCTTTTCTTTTTTAGTATTGCATTTTATCCCCTTTAATGATTTATTATACTTCCTTGTATTATTTCTTTAGTGGCTGCGCTAAGATTTACAAAATGCAATTTTAACTTAAAAGACTACTTTTAATTAATATTATACCACTTCACACACAATACAGGAATTATAAAGTACGGTACTCCTTTCTGTTTTATGTGCTGCTGTTGTCATACATTTTACTTTTATGTTAAAAACACCATATTGCTTGTTAAGTCTTTTTCCTTTAAAAATTATCTTTAATATATTAAAAACATAATGAAAAATGTCTTTTATATTTAACCACTTATTTATCATTACTGGTACTCTCATTCTTCTCTATAGATTCAAGTTTCCACCTGGTATCATTTTCCTTTCATTAGGGGCCTAAGGTGGGCCCACATGAACCCTATCCCCTTCTCTTCTCTTCTCTTCCCTCCTCCTCTGCTCCTCTTCTCCTCCTAGAACAAAAGGCTTATCTGGCCCCACCCCAAGGGTTTAGCCAGAAAGACCCTGACCCACCAGAACCTTCCAGCCAGCTAGCTGTGGAATCTTGCTCCCCCTATACCCTGTATCAAAAAAGGCCTCCAAACCACCCTCAGTGCAGACACCATCTTTGTCCTGCCCAGGCAGGTCTCTGTCCCCTTTCATTAAATTTGGCCTGAACTTCTCCCAGTCTTGTCACAGGTTACACCATCAAATTCCTTTTACCTTTTGCCTAAAGAATTTCCTTTAATGTTTCTGGTAGTGTAGATTTGCTGACACCAAATTCAGGTTTTGTTTATCTGACTCATTTGTTTCTTTCATTAGAGTCCCACACTGCTTGTCTAGTATCTTAAAACAGTTGTTCTATGTATTTTATTCTGTCTTCCTGTTGTTTACACAGGGAGGGAAAATTCCAGAGCAGTTATTCCTTCATGGGCAGAAACAGCAGTACACAGGTTTGGGATTTTATAAACCAAAATCAACAGCCACAGCATCAGATCTCAGGGCTCAAAAGTTTACTACAGGGCTGTTTCACTTTTGTTGTGTTCTCCCTCTAATTTACTGCATGAACACGTCCCTTGGGTGCTTCATCCACACTCTCAAACTTCTCATTCTCTCTGTTCCAGATAGAGTTCATTTCATAACTTTTCTTTCCTTTTAAACCCAAACTTTCTTCTATTGCATTCAAAGCTGTTCTGTCTGTTTAGTCTTTGCCTGTGTTATTTGTAAAAGACTCTATATGTTGACAAGGGCAATGAACCCTCTGAAGCTACTGAGTCTCACCACTATCAGAAGCAACATTATCCATGACCTTGCCAAATAAAGAAAAAGCCAGTGAAAATGTTCAAAGACTGCTTGAATCTATCTGCCCTAGGATAGGCTAACAAAGTAATTTAAATAGCATAAGATGACCTTGACGCTACTCAAAGAATTGGTTCTGGTTCTGCTTGTGTATGCAATATAAAGAAGGTGCTTACTCAAGGGAAAGGAAGTTAATGTTTGTTGAATGCCTATTAAATGCCAAACATTACACTGGGGTTTACAAACTTTTTCTGAAAAGGGCCAGACAGTAGATATTTCAAGCTTTGCGGGCTATTTGCTCTTTGTTGCAACTAGACATCTTTGCTGCTATAGTGTGAAGGCAGTTAGGTAAAATACATAAACAAATGAGTGTGAATGTATCCCAACAAAACATTATTGATAAAAACAGATGGTAGGTGGAATTTGGGCCCACAAGTCATAATCACCAACCTCTTCATATTATGTGCTTTTACATATTAGCTAAAAACGATATGAAATTGCTAATATGCAATCATTTTTGTCCTTATAAAATGGCAATTTCATATAGTTCACCCTGATATGTTAATCCATTTAATCTACATCATTTCCAATTAATTTGCAGATAAAGAAATTTGCAGATAAAGTAACTAAAACTTTGCAGATAAAGAAACTAAAAATTTGCAGATAAAGAAACTAAAACTTACCCGGACACAGTGGCTCACACCTGTATTCCTAGCACTTCGGGAGGCTGAGGCGGGTGGGCTGTTTGAACTCAGGAGTTTAAGAATAGCCTGAGCAAGAGGGAGACCTCATCTCTACTAAAAATATAAAAGTTGGCGGGGCATTGTAACAGGTGCCTGTAGTCCCAGCTACTTGGGAGACTTGGGTGCCCAAGAGTTTGAGGTTGCTGTGAGTTCTGATGCCAGGGCACTCTACCCAGGGTGGCAGAGTGAGATTCTGTCTCAAAAGAAACAAACAAACAAAACCTAGAAACTGAAACTATATTAAGTAACTCATTCTCTCTTTTGTAGGTACAGTTCATTTCAGAACTTTTCTTTCCTTTTAAACCCAAACTTTCTTCTATTGCATTTAAAGCTGTTCTTTCCATCTGTTTAGTCTTTGTAATGCTGGGATTCAGTGAGCTTGGATTAGTCTTCTCACCTGTTTTCTCTCTTTCTCTCTCCTCCCTCGCCCAGCTCTCCTCTTTATCTTCCCCCATGTGCATACATACTGGTTGGTACAAATCAACCAGTAATGTACATTCCCCTTCTCTTAAATTTGTTACCCCGTTTGCCTCCTAAAAAAAAAATTAGTTCTGATAATTTAATTTTTATTAGAAAGAAAATAATCTGATTCTCAAAAAGTTTACAAAGTTACTATAATCACACAAATTGATCCTTTAGTTGTTTAATTATCATAGATGTCAACTTTGTAGAGCTCTGAACAATTTAAATAAATGAATGCATGAAACCGTATGTTTTCTCCTGCAGAACACACAAACATGAGGAAGAACAGTTCCTACTTCCAACATTTAGAATTTACAAAAGGGAGGAATACAAGTATACAAATTAAAAAGGGATCAAATGTCCTTTTTCTCTGGAAAACAATTTTTTCACCACTGCCATCTGTTACCAAAATTAGTTCTTCCCTCTCCTATAATCCCACTACATTTATATAAATTTCAACTGTCAATATATATTTTTTATTTCTGATTAATATGAGGGTACAAATGATTAGGTTGCAATGTTTGCGCTTGTTAGGTGAGGTCTCTGTTATAGCTGTGTCCTACACCTAGGAGGTGTGCCATATGCCCTTACGTTGTGCCCGTTAGGTTGGAGCATACCAGTCCTCCTCCCTCTTCCTCTATCCTCCCCTCCACTCCCCCAAACTTGAATTGAGTTTTTCTCTTATGTGGGCATATATTAGTTCATCTACTGGTGTTACTGTTTATGTATCTGTCCCCCGACATACTCTTCAATCCTTGAGAAACAAGGCCTTACCCGGCAACTTTAAGGGCTAAGCAAGTTACTGGTCTTGTAAAAGTTGTTCCTTAAATGTCAAGTTAATGAACAGATAGATGAATGAAAACCAGTAATAGCTAAAGGTTAACAATGGTAGACAGTTTTTCTAGTACTGACTACTTTAATCTTCAAAATAAAACTAAAAGTAACTATCCTTGTAACTACTGATGCCTTTAATCCTCATACTAACTTTTGAGTATTACCCTTGTTCTTCAGTTTTGGAGACTGAGACCCAGAGAGGTTAAGTTGTCTTTGATTATTCATATGGTTAAATGACAGAGTCAGATATGAGGAAGTAAGGAAAGAATGAAGGAAAGAAAGAACAAGGGAAGCGAGGCATGGTGGCTCAAGCCTATTATCTTGGCCCTTGGGGAGCCTGAGGGGAGAGGATCACTTGAGGTCAGGAGTTTAAAACCAGCTTGGGCACCACAACAAGATCCTCTCTCTACAAAAAATTTAAAAAATTGGCCAGGCTTGTAGCCCTAGCTACTTTGAAGGCTTAGGCAGGAAGAGAGATCAAAATTTGATCTCTTGAGCCATCTCTTGATTGCTTGAGATCAAAATTTCAAGGCTGTAATGAGCTATGGTCATGCCATTATACTCCAACCTGAGTGACAGAGCAAAACCCTGTCTTTTAAAAAAAAAAAACAAAAGGAGGAAAAAAGTAAAAAAGAAACATAAATATAAGAATAGAAGTATAAAATAATTTCTAAGATGACTGGAGAAGGGACCAGGGGAAGAGGGACATAGGCAGGGTTTCTTAAAGATTGTGAAGGAAGGGTGGTACCTGTGGTTCAAAGAGTAGGGTACTGGCCCCATATACCAGAGGTACTGGGTTCAAACCTGACCCCAGTCAAAAACTGAAAAAAAAAAAAAAAATTGTGAAGGAAAGAGATAATTGTTGGTATTCTCAGTGCAAGGAAAAATATGACACAGGCTGGGAGAAAGCAACAAGTATATTTGAGGAATAGCAAGATGAGTATCTAGCTAAAGTTGAGGCACATAAGGTATAATATTCAATCATTTATTCAACAAATATATAGAGAGCATTTATTTTGGGCCTTTATGGGAAAATAAACCTGGAAGGAAAGTTTCAGACCGAAGAATGAAAGGTTTTGAATATCAGCATAAAAATCTGTAAGTAAATCAGCAGGTACTGGGTTGCCATTTAAAATAAGTAAGCAGGGCTGAATGTGATTCATGTTGTACTTCAGAAATATTAACTTTGCAACAATGAATAGAATCACTGGAACAGAGGCTTATGAATTTACTCAGTTGATAACAATAGTATCAGTATAGTTAAGTATATAGTAACTGTAAGACTCAGCATTTGGACCACAGCTTCTATAAAATGGGGGTATTGTGTCAGGATAATGTTCATAACTAGACACCTGCTAAACATAAAATGCCAGAGGGAAGTCACAGATAAAAATGGTCCCCATCAGAAGGATCAAAGCTAGTGACATTCCCTTATTCACAGATTTACTTCTATTTAAGAGTACACGTGATTTTTGTCTTGTTTTACAATAGAACCTCCCTACACTGACCACCTCCTTAAGTTGACCTAATTTAAATAGACCAGACATGCACCACATATACTTATCAGTACAGTAGGCCTACTTCCTTATGTTGACCAACTCTGTACGTTGACCAGTTTATTATAGTTCCTTGGGTGGTCAACATACAGAGGTTCTGCTGTATTTTTATTTTACAGAAAGGCCACTGTGTAATGGTTTTGCTTATAAGTGATCTTACATTCTCAATATGAAAATATTTAGTAAGTAGCTTTCTGTCTCCTAATACATGACCAACGACCTCTGATTACAAAATTCTTAATTTTTCAAATTATAAGTAATTCTTAGCTGATGATATAAAAGTGGAAGACCATTAGTAGTCTCAAAAGAAAAAAAAAGATATACAACAAAAAAGTATTAAAATTAAGGGATTTTTCTTCCCTTATTAAAGAAGGAATTAAATAGAATTATTAAATGGAATTTGAAAAGCTACATATGTTCATAAGGTGTCTAAAGATAATTCACAGTGTTAAAATTATTTCTACTCTCTGGAAACCAAGTGTGTCCTTGTTAAAGTGTAAAGTGAGAGTTTGCCTACTTGCAACTCCTTGTTCTCACAGCTGAACTGTCACAGCATGAAAGCATTCCCCTACTGGTGAAGCTTTAGATACCTATTTTCCTGATGAAAGGGTGCAAAAGGAACTGAAAAAGTTATTGACAACTCCTACAGTATCCCATACTCCATTATAGTAAAACCACAGCAAAGAAAATATTTTAACTGTGAAAGGAGATGGGTAACAATGTTTGAAGTGATTGTTGACTTCACTGAGTAGCTTGAAAGTATCAGAAAACTAAAGTCTACCAGGTTAAAAAGAGAATCAAGATGATACAAGAATTTGATTATAAGAAGCCTATTTCTTTGTTCTGTTTAGTAAGTCAAAAGTTAATGAGAAATATACTGAAGAAAATATCTCCTATGTTATTGCAAAGTATTTCTTATGCAGTGTAAAAACACAAATGAAAAAGTATTTTAGTCTCGTTTTTCATTAATTTTTGTTAAAGAATAGCTTCATTGAAGCATAAATACATGCTATAAAAAATCATTCATTTTAAGTGTTCAATTAAATGACTTCTAGAAAATTTAGAGACTTGTAATTTCTACCACAACCTACTATCATATTTAGATTTTCATCACTCCAAATCCATTCACTTCTTGATTTATGGTATTTTCATTCACAGAAGCCATATGGTATCTAAAGCTACTGTATATTCAAAGCACACAATTTTCTGCAACTAAGGAGGAAAAGTATAAACTAACCTCACTTTTAATGACCTTTATAAGCAATCCTCTACTCTGGCACCGAGAAGGAAATGTTCAGGTGCTTTTTCTAAGTATTAAGTTATGGCACACTGTCTTGGAAAGAAATTAATCATATTTTTGTTGGTAACACATTTCAGGCTGTTTACACAGCTGACATTTCTCAGCTGTACCCAATTCATGCCCTAAGCTGTGAGGACTATCTTGTTTTGTAGCAGATGCCTCCACTTGAGTGATTTCAGTAAATATAAAAACACGACTGCCTGCAACAATATAGATCACAAGCACCAGTTTTATGAGTTTTATAGTCCTAATAAAAAAAGGTTTTAATGTATCTCCTTAAAGGACCACAGTTACAAGCCATTTTTATCTAAACTCAAGCAAGGGAGCTAGTGTATCTGCTGTAGCACCAGTTAAAAGCAGCTTGGCCCTGAACACCTTTGTTGTATCTAATCATGCAGCTCAAGGCAGCATGCTGCCAAAGTGATAACATTTGCTCTGGGGAAGGGGGTGGGGGTGCACCACTTCACAGGTTCTGAGACAAGGTGAAAACATGAATAATGAGGCAAAAGGAATCAAAGTTCTTAGTGGGGATTCCCTCTTGTGTAAGCTGTTTAGACACAGCACCAGGTAACATTATAGTCTTGGACACAGGCAGCCTTAGCTGCTTTCCAGATTTTCCTGTAGTAATGAAACTGTATTACAACTCTTTAGTCAAAAATTAAATGTTATAAAAATCATTAAAAAACAGGTCTCAAATGGTGTGTCAGTTCATGACCATCCTGGGCAACATAGTGAGACCCCACATCTAAAAAAAAAAAAAATGAAAACGCAGCAGGCTATATATATATAGTGGTGGCCATTCTATAGTCCTAGCTACTAAGGAGCTACTAGGAGGGATAGTTTAGCCAGAGATTACAATGAGCTATGATTGTGCCACAGCACTCCAACTTGAGTGACTGAGCCAGACTCTGTCCCTCTTTAGAAAGAAAGGAAACAGTGCCAAATCAGTTCAATGAATCAGCACCTAAAATGCGTAAGACGCTATGTTACAGACAGAAAAAGTGATCATATTTTATTAAATATGCCTACTATTCTTGGAACTGGCACCTAATAAACATGTTTCAGTCTAGTTTCTACAAGTGTGGGAGTCCATAAGCAGTTGGTTCTTCCAACCTTGTTAAAATCCATATTTCTAGATATTCTCTACTACCTTACACCTGTGCTCCCATACCAGATTATTTTTGCTTTAAGCTTTTTATTGTGAAAAATTTCAAATATATACAAAAGTCGAAAGAACAGTGTAATAATTCCAATATACGCTCCACCCAGATTCAACAATGATCAATAGATGCCTGATTTGTCTTCCCTCTATCCTCACTCTCTCCCGCCACCCACAGGTTATTCTGGAGCAAACTGCAGACATTTCATTATTTAAATCAGCTAATTCACACCTGTGATCTTTTCTTGAGTTATCTTAACGTTAATCACAATGCTGATTCCTTATCTACCACGAATCAGATACTGTATATATATGTTATCACTGATCCTCATAATAATGTTACAAATAAGTGAGGTAATTATAGCTCAAGGAATTTAAGTGACATGCTTAGATCTTAATTTTATTTTCTTCTATTAATATTATTTCTTATAATAAGTACTTAGACAATACTAAGAACATTTTTGGTTTCTTCAAGTTTCCTCAGATAAATAGTAGGCTATCATTTATGAACATTACTCTTCTAATTTTGTAAAAATAAATGCAGCACATTCTATCAAATTTTTAACCTCAACAGGAAAAACAAAAAACAAAAAAATAAACCAAAACAAAAATCCCAACAACCACTATCATCAGCAATGGACAACCAGCGAATAATTCTAATGATGTACTGTGACTGCAATCTCAATGATAAAATCATTTGTTTAGAAATAAACATAAGTAGCTATACCTAAATATTTTTTTTCTGGAAGGTTTCATTAAAAACTATTTTTTTTTTTTTTTTGCCATTTTATGATTATTTTTAAAGTTTCATAAACCACAAAGCATGTTTCAAAGGCACAGTGCTTACCCTATAAAGCACTGGTTCTCAACCTTCCTAATGCCTCCTAATGCCGTGACCTTTTAATATAGTTCCTCACATTGTGGTGACCCCCAACCATAAAATTATTTTCATTACTACTTCACAACTGTAATTTTGCTACATGAATCATAATGTAAATATCTGATATGCAGGATGTATTTTATTTGTTACAAATGAAACAGGTTGAGAATCACTGCTATAGAGTAATAAGACTCAAGCAGCATCCACATAAACTATCATAAAATTTTTCTCTCTTCCATAGAGAATTGCTTTATATTAAAATGGGGTTGGTGCTAAAAGAGGAGTCATCATTATCCAGGCAGAAACAACATTTACTGGAAAATATGGAAAAGTAAGCTCGATTCTTACCTAATTGTGTCATTATAAGATGTTTACAGAGTCCTAACTTCTTCTTTAGACCTATTTACTTTAAAAATTAGATTTAACTTCAGAATTCCTGGACATTCTTTTATTTTTACTTTTTGTAAAAAAATGAGTATCTGGGGTGGCACCTGTGGCTCAAAGGAGTAGGGTGCCGGCCCCATATGCCGGAGATGGCAGGTTCAAACCCAGCCCTGGCCAAAAACTGCAAAAAAAAAAAAAAAAAAAAAATGAGTATCTGGGTTAGAACAGGAAGTTTATGGAGAAAAGTGACCAAACAATTTCAGTCTCTTCTTTATATAATAAAATTTGCTCTTATGAAAAAGAGAAATCACAGGGCAGAGATGGAAAAGGTTTCAAAATTTATGATAGGGAAATCACTATAAGTAAATATGATAATAGGTGAAAATAACAGACTAAATCTTTTATTGCAGTTTTTATGCTAATAAACTTATGGGTATGTTTAAATGCTATTGATATTAACTGTAAAAATTATTTTTTAAAGCACCAATCTATGAAAAATTTATATTTAAAATTAAATATAATGATTAGGTCAATTTTGAAAGACCTTATCTGTAACTTAGGAAAAAAAAAATTTTAATTTGAATATTAGTAATATCTGAATATATTCTTCTCATCAAGGAAAAATTTAAGTCAAATCAAGAAGCATCAAGTTCCTGAGATTGATACTATAACATTATAATATGATATTGATGGTTTATATCTATTTTGCAAGTGACCCAAATTATTACAACTCCTCTTATTTTCACATTCTTTGATTTATAAAGTTCAAAGCATTTGATTCTGCTATGATCAAAGCCAATTAGACTAAAAGTAGAAGGGAGGAAACTGAGAATTTGTTACTTACTGAGTCATCTGTGGCAGAAGTTGGCCAGCCTTCCCATAATTGATGGCGAACAGGGATACTCGTAAGGTCATACACATTTCTCTTTACCTATTAAAAGAAAGAGATAGCGTAATTAAAATAGGATTACTACAGAACTTATGATAGTTACCAGTATCTATATTGTATTTCCTGTTTTCTTTTAGATTCAAAACAAGAATTTGAAGCAAAAGACAGCTCAGAAGAATTTCACAAAGAACAATATCAAATTTAAAAGCAGATTTTACACAAAGACTAGATGAAATAAAAGTTAAAAAAATATCCCTCTCCCCTTGATTTTTCAACTCCTGGCTGACTTTGAAACTTCAGGTTTCTTTTAATTCAACAAACTACAGGCACACAGTTCACTCAGGACAGATGGCAATTATAAATGTTTGTAATTTATTGAAGTTTTTAAATATGTAGTGATTCAAACAAACATATTTCAAGTTTCTATGGGGTGAGAGAAGAATAGTAGTATTGGGGGGGCATGGAAGAAAAACTTGAAGTTGCCTTTTTTTTTTCATGTTAGTTTCAAAGATATAAAAACTTGTTAATAAAGTAGCAGTGGTTTTTCTTTCAAATCGCCCCAAATTAAAAATTATTTCAATGGAATATTTACTATCATCAGATCCATACATTAATTTACTGTTTAGCCCCTTCCTGAAAAGAAAATACAGCAAATGCTGTCAAAGATGAAAAGCTATTTTCCCCAACGTGCAATATTATAAAGTGCCTTTCAATTTAAAAGGAGAGAAGGTAACTTACTAGAATAAGGTCTTAGAAGGTTAAACTCTGCTAAACAATGATTAAGAAGTATCATGTATTTCTTTCAGCTTTTTTTCTAAATAGACTATAGACATTCTATTTTATTTTTCATTCACAAATAAAATAAATTAACAAATTATAATAATGGAGAGACCACTGTCTCTTCAGGTTAGTTATGGCATCATTACCCTATTGTAACAAATGAGGCTAGTATTGAAATGTTGCCCACACTATGGTCTATAATAAGACTTCAATATGGTTTTTCATACTTCAACAAGCAGCATTCATTCATGTTTTAAAAATGCAGAAGTCTAAAGTATCATGTGTTCCAATTACAGCATTTTGTTATCACATTACTCTTTTTTCCACATAAACACATATAAGTTATCCTTCCAGTGAAATAGAGATATATGTTCACTAGGGAAAGGAAAAACAAAACAAAACACAACACAGAACTCAATCTATTTTTATCTCTAAAGTACACCTGTGGAGAAAAAGACTTAGTAAATGAGATCTGAGGAGCTGGGGGGTATAGCTTGATCCCTACTCAATTCAAACAAACAGCTTTTCTTCAGAGCGTCTTAGCAATGGCCAGTCTACCATGCAATATTTTGTTTATAGTCAGTCACATCAAGTTTGGAAATTTTCATCAGTCATTATCAATCAACAATATAACCAAGTGCAATCAGGTTAAATCTGATTGCCTGCACTAGCTGAGACTGTCTAGTCATGCTTAAACATTAGTGCTCTTAAAAAGAAAGGTGATTCACAACTCAAAGCATTGTATTAATAAAGGGGAGAGAATAGATAGGAGTATGAGAAGTCTTTAGGCTGTGAGGCAGAAAATTCCCTTTTAAATATTACTTTGGGATTATGTTGTTTAGAGACACCAAATTTTATCGGCTATTTTGAAATAAAAGCAGGACAAATATTTATTTATATCTGTTGGGAAAGTGACAAGCCTACTCCTGCATTTGAAGGTATACACAAATACTATGAGTATATAAACAAATGTTTGGAATAGGATTCTTTAAATTCCACCTTAATTCCAAAATACAACAATAAGGTATTATGAAATAAACAGTATTTTCTTCTTTCATTAACTCATCTGTAACTGCACTGAATTGAATAACATTCCTTTGCTATTCTAAGCCTGAAAAAGCATGTTCTGGCTATAGTGTTATGTTGTTATAAAGCACAACGCCAGACTGATGTGCTGAACAAAAGTGATCAAAGTTAGAGTAATGTTAGCCATTGCACAAGTATTTGGCTTCATTGTTCTTCCCAGAATGACATCTGTTAAGCAACTTGTCATAGAATAAACTGGTTAATGCAGACAGAACTTGGCTGAGAGGGTACCATGTAAAGCATATTAGGCTAATGTTTAATTGTTCCTATGAAAAGGCTAAATTCACAGAGTATACTGAGATTAAGCCCAAAGAATTTTGTGCTGAACCACAATCACTAAACAATTCAAGTGAAAACAAACTGATTTTTTCAAAATGACTCCCTGCCTGTCGATACTGTAACCACAGCTAGATTTTACCAGTACATGGATGAAGCACAAGTGATAAATAAAAAATGCACCAAATGAATGATTTTACTAATAGAGGAGATATTAAAACTCCATTAACTTTATTGATGGTTACACTTAATTAAAATTTTAAACCACAATACTGCAGGGAAGGAAAAATCCAAAATGTACACAAAGCAAAAGTAAAATGATTCTTTAAAAAAAATTAGTATTCTAGAAAACCAGAATGATAAAATACAGCTGTGTATGATATGATGCATGAATTTAAAGTCATCCTGAATTGGATGAAGTTCTTTCAGAGAAGGAAGCAGGATGAAGAGAAGAGGAGAGAGGGAGGAGGAAAGGAGGACAGAAGGGAGAAGAGAAATGAGGGGGAAAGGTATGGGAGGAAGGAGAGAGAGGGAAACGGAACACAAAGAGACAGTGAGAGAGGAGGGCAACAGAAAGAAGGGGGAGAGCAAAAAGGAAAGGGGGGAGACGAGTAATTGATTTGAGAGATGTGAGTGCACTTGAGAAAGGTAGAAAGAACACACATCCAGGCTGGACTGCTGAGGCCAGCATGCCCAGCTGCCATTATTGTGCTGCTTCTAATGGAGTTTCATCTTTAGAGAGTGTGCTAAATTCCAGTTAAGGACAAGTGGCACTTCACAGGGTAACATTTCCTAAGGGCCTTTTTGTTTTACACATTTTCTTTGATCAGCATTGGCTCAAGATTATGCTGAACCTTCATAATCTTTTTAATTCTTGTTTTGCATTAAGCTCTAAATCTATGAGATTTCAAGCTGCTGAACTATGCAAATGTTTCAATTAGTTCTGAAGGAATTTAATAAATGCTTTGATTACAAGCTGAACATTAAAATTATGTTACAAACTATACTATATTTGGATCAAGAGTTTCAGATTGACAATAGATTTTCCAGTTTGCTTTCTAGATTTTCAAAGGATAGATTAATTTCTTCTCCCTTGGTTTCAAATAAGAATTGTTTACTTTATGTAAACAATTTATGTAGAAAATATATAAATCAGATTAGCTTTTTATAGTAAAGAATTGATATGGTACTTTTCTTATTATTTTTTCATTGTTAATAAACATCTGTTTATGTACCATAATTGATGTAAAATACTTAGCAATAGATTCCACTTGAAACTGCATATTTCCTCAGTGTCTATGGAAATTTCAATGCTGAAAACAGGACTAGGAAAAAGATCATTTTAGTATGATTTGCTCAAGGTAAAATTATAAAGGTACTTTTGTTGACAAGATATTCATCTCCCATAAATTTTGGTTAACTTAAATTTTCTGTTTTATCTTAAATTTCATCATAATTTCTTAGAAAAATAATTCTTAGGAAAAGTTAAAGGCTAAATTCTTAAGTTCAACTTCAAATGAATTATTGTTTTAAACTATTCAAACTGAAGAATGTAAAACAGTAGATAACATTGTCAGCTATAACATTGATTTCACAAGAAATCATTTCTTAAGAGGAAAATGTTCAAACTACTGAAAAACATGTCAGGGTATTTTAAATGTTATTCAGGTATTAACCAAGTGAAAACAGATTCTAATAATAGAAAAATCACAAAGTTTGAGGTGTTGTGGCATAATGAGGCACAGAATTGGATTTCTAAACCTAATTCTGCTCAGCTGTTACTGTGGGCAAATTGGTGAAGCCTTTCTGAGATTTAGTTTACTCTATCTTAGAAGAGAATAAAACATGTTAACTTCTAATTTGCAAAGCTCTAAAATCCTATGATTTCATGAAAATAGCAGAGTTAATCTTAGGTATAGAAAAAGAAGTGCTAAATATACATATAATAAGGAAGTAAGAGGGAAAGTTCAAAACTACTAAAGTTAGACCTTGGAAGAACAGCAGTAGAGTTAATAAATATAGCAGAGACAACATCAAAAAGGAAAATGGCAAATATTTCAGGTGAGAAATAACAATACAAGCATGTTGGGTGAATTTCTTTTTGGATGAAGAAAAGTCTTAGTCTTTACTTATATTACACTAAAAAAAAAAAAAAAAAAGAATTAGTATTTTCCCCTATGAGATCTCATTCAAAAATGAAGTCTGTCCCACTAGATTCCCAAATAACTATTCCATCAATCAAATGTTATCAGAGTGACTATGATTTTTGCCATCGTACTACTAGCTAAGTGATACAGTTTCAAAGTTTTATTAATTTATATAAATGTTTAAAAATCTGTGAAATCTGGCCCATGATTTTTTTCACATATCAAACATTTTAATATAGGAAAAGAATAAAATATTTCATTGCCATGTACCTATCAGTTAGCACTTTTGTTTCTAGATTTTCTGAATTAAGATACTATGGCACATTACAGTCCCAAAGTACCCTGAAACTACAGACAACCATCTCATTCTTTTATCATTAGAAGAAAAAGGCCTCTGGTCATATTAGAACCTGAGCTTTCCCAAATTCTCAATATATCAAACCCTGAGCTCCAAGAACTTCATGCCATCAAATGATGTTCTGGTTAAGAGTTTGCTAAATAATAACTGCAGTGAACAAGTAAGTATTTGTGTGTTCAAATAAAAATAAGGCATACAGGCTAGGCTTAGTCCCAGTTTCTTAGTGATCTCTGGTGCTCTGAAAGGCTTACAGTTAAGAAACCAATCACTTCTGATTCAAAGTGGGTTTTGAACACAAACTTCATATCTAAGGTCTTTTCTTTTTCTTCTTTTTTAACATATTGTACTTGCATTGCAGTTACACATGGATTTGTTTTACTAAGATGCAAGTTTAAACCCTCTTAAAAATCCTTCCTGAACAAAAAGCACTTGAAACCGGATGGTGCAAGGGGAATGAGAAGGTGGCATCAGTAATCAAATGTTAATTAGCAAGCTTTTTTTTCCCCTTCCCCCAGGGCTGGCCTGTGTTGGAGAATTCAAATCAGAAATCAATGCTCCAAGTGTTTAACTATTACTTCTTCTCATTAACCATTTAAAAGACCTAACTATTCTTTCCTCATACAAACAGTAAATGGAGACATTTCTTTTTCTCAAATACTATCTTTCCAAAAACAATGAGGATGTTGTTTCAAGAAAACTGCAAAATTGAGTAGCTCTCAATTAGGCTTTGAACTTTTAAAATATCTTTTGGCTCTAAGTGAATTAATTCTTCAATCCAACAACTGTAACTTAGTTTTGCTTTGTATCAGACTTAAAAACTTACTTCACCTCTTCCTTACCTATAAAGAAATTTGAATATTGGCATTTTAAGAGATTGTAAGGATGATGATAAACTAATCAAACCCTGGAAACTAATTTAATGCATATAATTGGACATGGATTTTGGACATCCTCAAAAAACTACCAAGATTTAGCACTTTCATTAGGAACACGGGCTATATTTACACTTGCTTACACTAAAAGTTTGGTGTGTGTGAAAACAACATTAATATTGAAAAGTTAGATCATATTTAATAACTGAATATTCATGAATATATAAAAATGAATATATCTTTAATTAAAGGTTAAATCTGCATTTTAAAATAAAAGACAAGTCTTAAAGTACTAAGAAAATGTTTCTAGATGAGCAAAGTTGCATATATTTCACAAATTGAAAAGAAGTTAAATTTTAGATGCTTTCTGAAATAGGGGTTTATAGAAATTGTGAAGCTGCAGAAATGAAAGTTATTTCATTTATTAAAAACAACAGTCAATTATTTTTCAACACAGTGGTTCAGTGTGGCGAATAATATCAATACCACCTGGAAATGATAAGACATGCAAATTCTTGGGCTCCACCAAAGACTTCATGCGTTGGACACTCTAGTGGCCCAGTAATCTGTGCTTCAATGATCCCTATAGGTAATTCTTACCAAAGTTTAAGAATAACTGCTTTAGGACGTGCAAATTGTATACAGGTTCTTTGAGAATAGCCATTCCTCTCTAGCTTACTGATTCTAAAATTCTTTGAACTAGGCATAAGGTGGCCAGTCCCTTTTGAGAATGATGTAATTAATAATGATTTGCTATAGAAATTCTAGAAATGCTGTATTTTTGTTTGGATAGGCGATTTTTATTAATCTAAAAAATTAATAAGAGAAGACACTACCTCTTTATTACAGACTCTACAGCATTCTTAGTTTAAATTTCTGCAAATTGAAGATCGTTTAACCTTTTTCTTTTAAGTCTCAAGCTTAAATTGGTAACTTTCTAGCTATAAATTTGGCAATTGCAGTAAACCTGCAAATCTACAACAAATGACCTATTGATCACACTAAATAAACTTGGAAGATACCTATATATGTAAGCTGAACTGAAGAAATATCCCTAAATACCAGGGAATGATGTCTGAGACTTAGATCTAAAAGACTAAACAGGTTATTTTTTCCTCTCATAGGTTAACTGAAACAAGACACGAAGGGAAAAAATTAATTACCTATCAGTAATTCAAGACCTTACTGTTGATGACAACATTTCCTCTCTGCACTTTATGAAAATATTGAGAACAAAAAGTTTTTCCAGTTATTTAATGGCCTAATAATAAATACTACACAGTCAAGTGTTTCTTACTGCCTACAGTGAATAAAACAGCAGTCACTCAATAAAAGCTCTTCAAATTTCCTTATTAGTAAATTAACCAATTTATAACTCTTTCCAGGAAGGAAAACACCAATTAAGCAAAAAGCCAATTCTAGAAATAACTGGATAAAACATTTTTAGTAATTTTACTTTAACTTAAAAACCATCTTGTGAAGTCTGAATTTTAGGAGACAATTAGAAGCAATGTACTAGTTGATATTAGATATAATCATACAAATAACCATATTTAGATACAAGGATATTCACTGCAGCTGTGTTTATCACATAAACTCACTAACAAAAACCTAGCACAATCTAATATCTAATAATAGAATAGTTAAATAAATGAATGAAATACCATGCAGCCATTAAAGTGATAATGTAGAAGTGGGGTCAGCAAAGAACACCCAGAGGTCAAATTCAGTCTGCTGTCTATTTTGTAAATAAAAATTACATTTGAACACAGCCACATTCATTTGTTTACATTAGTATTTATCTCTGGCTGATTTTGCACTACTAGGATAGCATAGTTGAGTACATGAAACAAAGACTACATGGCCTGAAAAGTCTAAAATCTTTATTATCTGGCCCTTTCTAGGAAAAAAAAAAGTCGCTAACCTCTAATGTAGAAGATATTTACATATTATAAAGAAAAATCATGTTATAATAGCATGTACATTTCTGTTTAAGTTATACATTCACATGTATGTATATATGTATACACAGGAAAAAGACCCAAAAGACATAAAATAAATGTTAAAATTTACTCCCCCATATCATGGAATTATGACTCTTTTTTTCATTTTTGTAAAATATTTTTATTTTGTTTTACTCATTTTTAATTTCTTTGTGTCTCTAAGTTCCTATTATTTCTAAAATAAAAATTAAAAAATTTTTTTATTCAAAGAAACGCACTTGGGAGTCAGAACAACTTGAGTTTTCATTTCAGCTTGTGCCACTAAATATATGAGTGATGCTGAGCTAAGGAAAGGGGAGGAAAGAGAAAGGCAAGTGAGTATTGAGCATCATCTATAAACCAGGTACTAGATTCTATGTTAATATATCATCCTCACAATGACCTTTTTACATGTATTATTATCTTCATTTTACAAATGAAAAAAACTACAGCTTAGAGACAACAAATAACCTGCTAAAGATTAATCTAATTAGTAAATTATGACACAGGATTTAATTTACTCTATGAAATATGAAACTCCAAAGTCTAGATTTTTTTTTTTTTTTTTCCCAGTTTTTGGCCGGGGCTGGGTTTGAACCTACCACCTCCAGCATATGAGGCCAGGGCCCTAGTGCCACCCCAAAGTCTAGATTCTTTCCTGGCTATGCTGTATCTTCTCTTACCCAGAATTTTTCTTATTGGTAAAATAGAGTTACAAGAAGTTATCTTTAAAATTAGTTTCTATTTGACACTTTTTATAATTGTAATGTTTAAGAGTTTTCTATGAAACCATTTGAACTGTATCTGAACGGTGGTCATGACATGGTAACAAGTGAGAGTGACCAACTATGGGCTAAGCCTCTGTCATGAAAGCAAGTGAGCCTTTTCACAACTGCTGTGCTGCAGTAGGCAATGAAGAGCAGTTACAGGCTGTCAACTTTGTACTTTTAAGTGGAATAGAGGAAGGACAACTGCCAGAGTAAATAGCAACTTGTTATTGTTTCAACAATTGAAAGCTGCCTTCACAGTAAGAGGGCAATTCCCGGTGTCACACAGAGCTAGAAAAGAAATAGTAAGATAAAGTAATTTCCTAGGAAGATAAATCAAGGTAAATAAAAGAACAGCTATTAAAATAGTAAATAAACTTTATCAGATGAGGATCAGCAAAAACTCTTCCTTTTATATAAACTTTTGGCCAATGCCTTCTGAGTCTTCCTCTCCCCTTACAAATATAAAGGTTTTGGCTAGAATAAAATACAAAGACATTCACACTATGGGTTGGCTACTTCTACTTGGCCAACATACAGTAAATCAATTATGTCCTGTCTTGTTATTCCAGTTTTCCCTCTCTAAACAGTTGGGCACTCTTGCCAACATCTCTCCTATGCTTTTGATTTGTATAAGTGAAACTTTTATCAGAAACAGTTAGCTTTTATTTATTTGCAACCTCTATAAGTTCTAAAATAAAATTGCAATTATAAGAAAGAAGATGTGGGGCAATGCCTTTACTCTGCCCATTTTTTTATAGAATTGTATTTCCTTTTAAATTTTGATTTCACATGGGTAAAACATACAAGTGAACATACAAACACAGACACATTAAGCTCAATGTCATTTATTTATTTAATGTCTAAGTCAGGCTGATAATGCAAATTTTCAAAAATTCTGAATCTGTTTATTTTTCTTCTAGAAAATGTTTTGTTTTTCTCTTAAAGCAATGGGCATTGCTTCTATAGCAAGCTTCAAAATGTTTTAAATGCTAACAATATTTTTAGCAAAGAACTATCCTTGTATTTTGATACAGACTATATCCTCTCCCACTCTGGTAGCACCACATTGATACTCACATATGATGTTTATATTTGCTTTGCTGCTTTGTGTTGCCCATCTAGGTCTTTGCCTTTCTCTGAGATGTGAAAAAAGTGGTGGGAACCATCAGTAACAGAACCTGAGTCTATAATCAAGTCTCTCATAATTTTATCTTTTCTTGTTAACAAAAAAATGCAAAAAACAAAGACAACAAAGGGACTTAGTGTTGGGGTCTGCTGTGAATACTAAAGTGGCTTGGGGGTGTGGCTCATCAAGTGAAAATAAACCATTCAAGTCACCCACATCAAGAAGAAAGTTTGGGAACAACTAGACCAGTGTTTGCATTTGGAGCCCTGGAGTCAGGAGAGTTAAGTTTCCCTTCACTCTGTTTAACTAAGGCACCAGCAACAACCTAGAAAGTTCTCTTTCGGGAAATATTAAGTAAGCTCCTCCAAACAACAGCCTGAAGAGATATTTAAATGTATGTCTGGTCTGGTTTTCTGATTCCAACTTGCTACTTTCCAAGATCAACTTCCAGCTCTCTCCCTCTTTGAGATATGTGAGAAGGCAGAGAAGATATCTTAAGAAAAGTAGCTGCTTTGGCCAAGGGCAGTTATAATAAAAGGATAGGCACCCAAATTACACACCTGGTCAAGTTTAGAGGAATGAGGTAGAGTTGAAAACTGTATCCAAACAGCAATTTATTAAATCTCATCAAGTGAATTCACAACCATGAACGAAAATCCAATACCATATATATGTACTAAGGACTAATGATACCAATGCTCAAAAGCTTCATATGACTGACTTTTAATTAAGAAAGTAAAATCCTAACTCAATAATTCACTGTTAGGGCTGCTTCTGAAATGTAGATATAGCTATTTTACATAGAAAACACCAGGAACACCTTAGCATTCTCACTTTATGTACTATTAAGATTAGAAAAAAAATTAAACACATGATTCCCTAAATAAGCGTTCCTTAAATAAACTGCCTGAAGTCTCCTGTTAAAAAAAAATTATTCCTATTTATTCATTAACAAAGCTATTCCTTAGCTCATCCCTGCCATAACCTGCTCTATTCAAAACCATATGGGAAAGGACATTAAAAAACCGCCACAAACCATGGACTTCTGGTATTAGTGCTACACACAACATACCCCTATTCATTATTCTACCTCCCTTGTTTAATCGATCATTAAGATTCAGTGACCCTACACTAAATTTAAAGCAGATCCTTCCTTCCTCCCATGCCTAAATTCACATACTTTTCTAGTTGGGGATGCCCTCAAGTATTAACAACTCTACGGGGTTTCTCTAATCTCAGCTCTGAACTATGCCATGCTATAGAACCAAGAAATTGCTGTTTTACATCTCTAACTATGGAGGCTCCCATTAAAAAGACCATATAATTTACTTAATAAGATAAAGGGGGGGGGAAAAAATCACCAATTAATAAGTATTTTCTCACTGTATACGGTAAAAGAGACACATGGAGACACTGTCATATGCTATGTTATCTTAAAAATGAATAACACCTAGAAGCATTACTTTAACTGTATTTGTCACAGAACTTAACAATTTTCAATAATGGTAAAATCCTCAGGTGTTGACCATCTTAAGAGATGGAATAATAGGGGAAAAAGAACATGTTTATTTAAATATATAGTTGATAAAGAGACCACTTGGGGGAAATAAGATTTTAAGAAGTTAGCAAAAGTTAGTATTTCTAGGATATATTAAACTCTATTTTCAAACTACAAAGAATCTAATAACAATGTGGCAAAATAAATGATAAGCTGTTATGTATATAATTTTCTATGAGAGCTAACAGAACTTTCAGTGATGACAGAAACATTCTTTATGTGTGCTGTTTAACAGGGTGGCCACTAGCCCCAGATGGCCACTGAGCACTTGAAATGTAGCTAGTCTAACTGAAGAATAAGATTTTTAAACTTTTTAAAATATTTAATTAATTTCAATTTAAACTGCCACTCAAGTAGCAGCTACTATATTGGACAAAAGTTGCCACACAGAGAGAAAATGGGTAATTATAGCTAAATACACCCTTATTTACAAAATATTCACTACAAAATTTTATAAAATATTCTCTACATGTTGACCACTTCTATGTAAAGATTACTTAATAAAGTAAAAAATACAGAGCAACATAAAAATCTTTGATAAAAGCATATACAGTAGTTACATATTTTATTTCACTATAGTCCTTGAAACACAAAGGTTAAAATACCGTATCTAAAATACCTTTTCATACTTTCACTTTTATTATTCTTAATAAGGTTATGTTAGCCAGGCATGGTGGCTCACCCCTGTAATCTCATAGCACGCTGGGAGACTGAGGTGAGTGAATCACCTGAGCTCAAGAGTTAAGAGACCAGCCTGAGCAAGAGCAAGATCCCCCTCTGTCTCTCCTAAAAATAGAAAAATTAACCAGGTGTTGTGGGGGCACCTACAGTCCCAGATATTTGGAAGCTGTGGCAAGAGGATCACTTAAACCCAGGAGTCTGAGGTTGCTGTGAGACATGAGGCCATGGCACTCTACCTAGGGTGACAAAGTAAGTCTCCAAAGCAAAAAAAAAAAAAGAAAGAAAAAAATTTATTTTAAAGTAACCTGAGAACTCTCTCAATATAGAAACTATATGCTTGAATATCTTCAAATTAAAGGAGTACAAAATACATGTATATAAAACTTTACTTGAATAAAAGCAGTACAATAATGGACTATATTATAATAATTAGTTAAATATTCTTTAGTTAAAAATGTAAATTTGACTTACCTTGCTGCTAAAGTATGTAACCCTGGGTCTAAACGTTTTTAATTCATTAATTCATTCACAAAATGACTGTGAATTGGTATAGTGATGTGTTCCTATAATAGTTTATATTGACTGTATACCTGGCAGTTGCTTATTTAAGAGAGTGATGATTCAGAATTAAATCTTTTTTTTTAATCAAAATCCTTAAAGCATTTATGTACATTAGGAACAGACAAAACAGATAAGATGATCACGACTAGTCTCGAGTTCAAATCCTTTATAGATTAGTAAGTACCTACTGAGCATCTACTGCTTAAGTAACTATAATACAGCAAAGAAACTGCTCAATGGATAGGCTGCTTTGGGAGCAGACCTTTAGACTACATTAATGAATTTAATCAAGTGGGGGAGAAAAATATGTGAATAGGTTTTTATCATACAAATTTACCCCATTACAGGATTTTTTAAAAAGTAAACAAAATAACTGAACAAATAAATTTTAAAATTGTGGTTGAAAAATAATGTAGATGGGAACAGAGACTTGAGAAGTAAATATAAAACTTTCTGCTACCTTCACACTTGTAATCCCAGCACTTTGGGAGGCCAAACAAAGCAGGAGGATTGCTTGAGCACAGGAGTTCAAGACCAGCCTGGACAACACAGCAAGACCACGTCTCTACAAAAAACTAAGGGAATATTGGCTGGGTATGGTGGCATGCCTGCAGTCCCAACTACTTCAGAGCCTGAGGCTCCTAGGAGCATTGCTTGAGCTCAGGAATGTGAGGATGTAGTAAGCTATGATTCCACTGCACTCCAGCCTGGGTGACAGAACAAAATGCTGTCTTTAACACAAAACAAAACAAAACAAAACAAAACACTAGCACTTTGGGAGGTCGAGGCATGTAGATCGCCAAGTTCAGTAGTTTAAGACCAGCCTCTAACAAAAAATAGCCAGGTGTTGTGGCGGATGCCTGTAGTCCCGGCTACTTGGGAGGCTACAAGAGGATCACCTGAATCCAAGAGTTTGAGGTTGCTGTGAGCTGTGACACATGACACTCTACCGAGGGTGACAAAGTGAGACACTGTCTCAAGAAAAACAAAACAAAACAGAACAGAACAACTACAAAGTAACTTTCTGCTCCTTTACAAAAAAGATTATATTTTTATTTAAAAAATTAAGACTCAGGCCAGGTGTGGTGGCTCCCACCTAGCACTCTGGGAAGCCAAAACAGGTGGACTGCTTGAGCTCAGGAGTTCGAGACAAATCTGAGCAAGAGTAAGACCCTGTCACTACTAAAAATAGGAAAACTAGCAAGGTGTTGGGGCCAGCACCTGTAGTCTCAGCTACTTGGAAGGCTGAGGCAAGAGGATCCCTTTGAGCCCAAGAGTTTTAGGTTGCTGTAAGCTATGATGCTACAGCACTCTATCCAGGGCATAAATAAATAAATACCCACGCAAATTGAGGTAACACTGAAAAAACTTTTTGCAAAGGAAATAGAATTGTACTGCTAACAAAGAGTTAGAAGAACTTCCTGACAGACTTATAAGCAACCAATAAACCTGTTCTAAGTTTAACAAGTACAGTCATTGAAAGCTAATAATTCATGAGCATTCAATTGTCTAGCCAGTCAACAAATATGTACTGAGTACCTAATATGAGGATGGTATTATTTTGCAGTAGTAACCAAAAGAGACGAAGTCTCTGTCTTCATGGAGTTTATAGTTAATTCTGTATGTGTGTGGAGATTGGGGGGAGAGAGAAAACAAAAACAAATAAATGAATGTATAAACAAGATAATTTCAGAGTTAAGTAAATGGTATAAAAGGGGGATAATAGACACCTGCCATTCATTCTCTACTTTAGATGGGCTGAAACCTAAATGAGAAGGTACAAGTCCCAGACAGAGTGTTCCAGGTAGACAAAACATAAAATGTAAAGGTTCTGTCTGGTGCTTTACATGATACTTCCCAAAAAACTAAAACTAGAAGGCTTTGGGGTTTTTTTTCTATAGATCCCCTCCCCCTGCCACACACACACACACACACACACACACACACACACACTCATGTCCCTGCCAAAGAAATGCTACTCACCCAAATACTTGGCTAACTCTTCCGTCATAGATTTGTGATATGCTTTAGTTCAACTAGACTAAATAATAATAAATCCCAAATTACTGTCAGATATAAATGAATAAAGTTTACTATAATGATAACTAACTCAAAGGGATATTTCAGAGATTCTGATCAAAGATACCTTGTCTTCAAACACAGTTGGGTGTTGTTTACATTTTTATCCAAGTGAATAGATATTGTCATGCATTCCAAAATAAATGGCAAGTGCATTTGATCATATTTTATTTTTTGTCATGTTTCACTGCATTATGCCAGTAATAAATAAATTTAAGGATGACTATCCTTGAAAATTGTGGCAGTTTGGCAATCACATCCAATAAAAGCCCGTTATTTCAAAGCATCGTTTTCTGACCCCCACCAATCATTACCATTCATCCTACATGCTGTACATTGAAAAAGAAAAAAATGATGAGAAAAAAAAAAAAAAGATGGGAATAGCTGTTGCTAACACAGAGCTTAACTCCTATAACCCTGTATATTTTAAAGTAGATCCAGTAAACTTTTTTGTTGTTGTTTTGACACAGGGTCTTGCTCCGTTGTCCAGATAGTTATGCAGTGGCATCATCATAGCTCAATGCAGCCTCACACTCCTGAGCTCAAGCAATCTTCCTGCCTCAGCCTCCCAAGTAGCTGGGACTATAGGTGTGCGTCACTGTGCCTGGTCCTAAACTTTCTATACATGTGTATATTTATGGTTCCTACATTAATCCAGTCAACAAACATTTAATGAATATTGCCTTATGTTTCAGACTCTCTGATAGTCACTAGAGCCCCAGTCTCAAATTGCCAAGTTTTAAAGCAGCCAGATAAATAACATAAATGAGTGGAATTTGATGGGGAAGTGGCATTCAGCTTTAGTTTTAAGGAAACAGTGGTGGTAGCGGTTTGGCAAAGTGGAGAGAATGCCCTATCCAAGGAGGTAAATGCTACTCCAGATCAGCTGATTGCTGCTTTGAAAAATCTATGGTTTAGCATCATCAGAATTTTATGATTCTTTTGACAGAAGCTAGGAGTCAGGAATCCTGTTTTGTTTTAATTGTGAAACCTCCTAATTTTTAAATGTTGGCAGCCATTCAAGTTTAAAACATAGTGAGACCCAAACTGGTAGTAATTCAGTCTTACAGTTGCCAGTTTGCAACCTTTAAGAGATGACAAATAAGAGAACCATACTATTCTTGTCTTAAGGAAACTCACAGCCCTCTAAAGGTCACACCTAGAAACATAACATTTATGATATAATGATAATTATAATAATAAAGATGTCAATAAAGTATTAGGTAGAACACAGAGAAGAGGTGATTATAATAGCTGTAGCAACCATTTATTGAGAACTAGGGTACAGATCTAGGTAGTTTGCATATGTTACTTTATTTCATGCTCACATCAATTCTATGGGTACAGAAATTGCTTTATTATGTGGTAGAACTGGATTTGAACTCTATTCTTTCTGACTTTTAAGAAACTGTGGGGTTTTTCCCTACCAGATCACATTGTCACCCATTGCTCCAAACAGAAGTCTTAATTTCTGAATATCATGTGAAAAATTTTCACCGAAATCATTTCAGAAAGAAAGAAAAATTTTAGATATTCCTTTTAATTTAAAAATCACTCTTGAAGATACTATAAAATATATATTTAAGATGTGATTATTTAGATATTAACAATACTTTCAACCACTATGCGATGTTGCCTCTACATTCAATTCCAACTGCTATATATATGAAAAAGGATGATAAAATATACATAGCAACATAGACTTGGTCTGTAGTAAAATTAACAATGTGAATCAGGTACCTCAGTATTGTTCCAGTCCATCATTAGACACACACTAATCACTTTCTAAATGAATACTAATTCAGTTAAGAAAATATATCATTAAAATAAACAATTACACAAAGAAAATTATTTAATAATACTAGTAATTAAGGAAATGTAAATTAAAGTAGGATACCAGTCTCATCAATTGGGCAAAAACTAAAAATACTGACATAATCCATTGTGGGTAAGAATATACTCATGTATATTCTAACATGCCTGTTCTTACATTGCTGGTGGGTGAAAAAGTCAGTCAAGCTTTTTTGAGGGGCCATTTGGCAATGTCACAGTAAAAATATATTCTTCCATCCTGCATTTCACTTATAAACACTTATCCTAGAGAAATTCATATGACTCACACGTTTTATTTTTTAGATTTCTGAGTCATTTATGATGAAAATGTTATACATGTGCTTCTTGAATATTTAGAAAAAGTGAATAACACTGTGATAGAAAATGTTTTTAACATCTGGATATCTAGCTGATACGTATGGGATAATTTCATATTAATTCATATTACTAAATTTAGAAAAATGTGCATTGTGAAGAAAACTAGGCAAATTACAAAGGGAAGGTACTAATTTGTGTTTCCTGGATAATTTAAGACTATTTGATATAGCTACTATCCATTTAAAACTAAGGTTTGATTTCAGGCCTTTTGCATGCTTCAGCTAGCTCTAAGCACATGCTCCCGCTCCAACCCTCCTTAAACTATCCCTGATACAAAGTCTAAAAATTGCGACAGGACTTCTTTCCTAAGTCCAAATAACGTTATCCTCATAAGCAAGCATATAGGGAATGTACTCCATTGAAACCACAATGCTTTTATTAACTCAGGGGTAAGGCAATGTCAGATGAATATAGAAGTGTAAGTTAATGGACTAATACATAGGAAATCCCTTTTTCCTCTAGCCTACATATTTCACAAAACTTACCATGTTTTATGAGTAAAACACCAGGATGAAAGCAAGAATTGGACAATTACATAAAGTAAAACTAGCTGCTTTTTTAAAAGTACATTTTCCTATGCCAGATCCTTTAGCAAATATAACAACATGCAGTGCAAAAAAAAATCACGGGAGGAAAGGAAGCCAGTTCCAATTTTTTAAAGGGCATTGTTACTAGGCTTTAAATACTGACTCCATTCATTCATTACTTCATTCTTTTAACCATTAAATGCCACAAGCTTTATACATTAACATACCCCTCAGTCACCCTACTAACTAAATTATATTTTTTCCACATTACAGATGAGAAAAATGACACCTAAGAAGTTGCTCAAGAGATGAACCTGCTTCCCCACTCAGACATTTAACAGACAATGAAAAGGTAATACAGCCAAAACTAAATTATTCACATCCCTAGTTCTCCCTATTCCAGTAACTGGCACTACCATTCATTCCGTTACCAAGTAAAAAAAACTAGGGATCCTTCCTCATTCCCCCTTAATCTCACCATTCCCTTCTTTCATACCACAATCAAAACAAAGCTACCATCATCTCTTAGCTGGACTATGGCAATATCACCTCACTGGTTTCTCTGCTTTCACTTTTGCCTTTTGCAATCCATTCCACACACAGCAGTAAAAACATATTTAAAAGAACATACACTAGGACTGTGGCATTTCTCTACTTAAAACCTCTAAAAGCATCTCAATGTACTTAGAACGATCTGCCCTCACCTCTCAAAATTAATAACATCATTATCCTCTCACTCGCCACAGTTATTTGTTTAAAGACAGATATGTGTCCCAACCTTAGGCAGAATTAAATCAGCAGCAAGACTTTTTTTTTAAGGTTATTATTGAGGGTACTAACAACCAGGTCACTATTTTTCAGTTTGTTAGATAGAGTCCCTCTTGTAGTTGTGTTCCGAACCTAAAAGGTGTGCCATACACCCCTACCTTATGCCCTTTAAGTGGGAGCATACCAATTCTCCTCTCTTATCCCCCCTTCATTTCCCTTCCCCCTGATGTGAACAAAATTGAGTTTTCCTCCTATATGGCGTGTGTTAAATCTTCTATTGGCTCTGCTGTAACTATGAAAAAGGTAAATTTCTTCACTTAAGTTACTAAACTGGCAGAATATAAACACATAGCTTTATATAGTTGTCACTACATCACCACTTAGAAACATATTAACTGAGAACAAACATTGTTCAGAAGAAAGATGATACAGAGAAGAGCTTATGCTGGTTTGTGCTAGACTTCAATTGCTTGTGTTTATTATCCAAACATTAAAAACTTTCTGTATGTCAAGCACATCGCTATGACTATGAAGATATAATATGATATATGCATACTATAGTGCATTTAAAAATGCAAATGGAGTATTTAAAAATGCCATTTAAAAAATGACAATCTAGTATCTTTTTGGACAACCTGGAAGAAACTTGAAACCATTCTTCTAAGAGAAACATCACAAGAATGGAGAAACAAACACATAGATGAACTCAATACCAAACTGAAACTAATCAGTCAACACTTAAGTGCACATATTGAAGTAAATCCAAATAAAATGAAGCTGGGGGGTAAGAAGGGGAAGAGTAAATTCACACCTTTTGGATATAGTGCACACTGTCTGGATGAAGGGCATACTTATGTATATACGTTTGACTAAATCTGTACAAAAACAAAGTATGTAAATAAAACATGTATACCCTCTAACATTCTGAAATTAAAAAAATGCAAAAACATAAGTAAAATTAAAAAAGTAAAAGTACAAAATTAGAAGGAAAAAAAGAAACCATTTTTTGGGGGGTGTGGAGGGACAAGAGTCTCACTTTGTACAGTACCATGGTGTCATAGCTCATAGCAGCCTCTAACTCTTGGGCTCAAGTAATTCTCTTGCTTCAGCCTCCTGGGAGTTGGGACTACAGGCACCAGCCACAACGCCCAGCTATTTTTATGAGATGGGATTTTGCTCTTGCTCAGGCTGGTCTGGAATCCGTGAGCTCAATCTACCCACCTCAGCCTCCTAGAGTGCTAGGATTACAAGCATGAGCCACCTGGCCTGGCCAACAAACCATTTTTTAAAGTTATGCATATTAAAAAAAAAAAAAAAGGTATTTCCTTAAAACACAGCTACCTTCAAGCTTCCGTGCTCTCATCTCTTGTTTATATAGAATATTCTTTTATTTAATTATTTTTTGAGACAGAGTTTCACTATGTCACCCTCGTTAGAATACCCTGGCATCATAGCTCATAGCAACCTCAACCTCTTGGGTTCAAGCGATTCTCTTGCAGGCGCCCACCGTAACACCCGGCTATTTGTAGAGACAAGGTCTTGCTCTGACTCAAGGCTGGTCTCAAACCTGTGAGCTCAGGCAATCTACCAGCCTCGGCCTCCCAAGTGCTGGGATTATAGGCGTGGCCTGGTCCTATGTGGAAAATTCGTAATCATTTTTTAAAGGTTCAGTTCAAATATAGCCCATTGAGAAGGCCTCCCTAAACCTTGTAGGTATAGCTAATCCCAGTCCCTATAATCTTCCAACAGAATTCTGCTCTAGCACTTATTAAACCATCTTTATTATGTTTGAGATTATCTACTCAGAAAGTCCACACGTAAATCATCCACGTAGTATATAACCTGCTAGCATGGTGCCTAGTACATGGTAAAAGTACCACAAATTATTTGTTCAATGTAAGAATCTATATTTTCTTTTGTATGGAGGAACCATTGTGCAAATGCCCCAAATTTTAAGATGTTTCATTATTAAGTATTAAAACACACACACACAGAGAAAGAGCCGAGAAGAAATAAGTCATTCTGTCCCTATGGGAAGGGTGGGAGAAAGTTTTACAAAGGTGGCAGCTTTAGAGTGCACTTTAAAATCTTTCTATATAGGACATGGAAAGTAAAAGCAAAAGCAGTCAGAGCAAAAGAGAGAATGACCAAAGCAAAGGTACAAGAAGTTTCAGGGACATATGCCTGAAGAATGCAGAGTATCCCTCAATGGCCAGAGCTTCTGATAAACAAAGATATAAAAGATGAATTTGTTTGCTTTTAACTTGTAACACTCAGACATGAAGACAGCAAGCAATTATTATTATTCTATAGATATCTGGGAAATAAAACCAAGCATCAAGTCGTGTTGCAGTAGGCCTTTATTTACTTACTTATTTTTGGAAACACAGTTTGACTCTGTTGCCTTGGGTACAGTGCCCTGGTGCCATAGCTCACGGCAACCTCAAACATTTGGGCTCAGAAGATCCTCTTGCCTCAGCTTCCTGAGTAGCTGGGACTATACCTGCATGCCACACCTCCAAGCTAGTTTTTCTATTTTTAATAGACGCAGAGTCTCACTATTTCTTAGGCTGGTCTGGAACTCATGAGCTCAAGCAATTCACCCGTCTCAGCCTCCCAGAGAGCTAGGATTGCAGGTGTAAGCCACCATGCCTGGCCAAGTGTTGAAGTAGACCTTAACTTGTTAGAGAATACTGTGCTGGACACAGTAAGCTGCAAATAAAACATACCCTCACTCTCCTTCACAACAAAGAGGAAGCAATGGACACATCTATAAACAAACAAACAAAAAAAATGCTTTTTAAAAAAATTTAGGCCACCTTAGCTTCAGATCAGTAAATAATTCTAATATAATTTAATAATAATAAAGATTGAAAATAATAATATTAAAAACATGTATCAAGTTCTTTATATTTTAGGCACTGTATTAAGAGTTTTAATTGCACTAACAAATTTAATCTCCATAACAAAACCTGAGATAAGTCACCATCTCAGAGATGAGGAAACTGACACTTGGAGAGGCTGACTAATTTCCTAAGGTCACAGAGTGAAGTAGTGAATTTAGGAAAAAAGCACTCTATCAGCATAGCAAAAGAAGAGGGTGAGTTTGACTAGGAAAGTGTCTTAGAAGCAATAAAATTTTGCTGCAATTATTGAACTAGGTGCTGGGGTTATGCCAAGGAATGAGACAGAGATGGTCATGCTTCCATGAAGCCTACGGTCTAATGGGGGGTAAAAAAAAAAAAAAAAAAAAACAGGTAGCAAATGTACAATTACAACTTGTAATAAGTCCTAGGAAGGAAACAAACTTGTTTTAATGATGAAACTAATAAAGGAGTAGAGACCTAGTCAGCCTAGGGTGATGATGACAGAGGTCTTTCTAAGATAAGATTTAAGCTGAGGCCTGAAGAATGAAGAGCCAGGTATACAAAGGATGTTCCAGACAGAATAATAGCCAGAGCAAAGTGGATAAGGCAAAAGGCTTGTGCATTTAAGTAAAAGAGTCTATGTGATAATTGCATGGTGGCTGCAGGAGAAAAGCGGGGAAAAATGATACAGGAGAGGTAAATCATAAGGCATAGGATCATAAGGGATCTTTGTAGTCAGAGGTAAGGAATTTGTGTCTTACTCTATTATGGGAAATTACAGAGAGTTTTAAGCAATAGGGTAAACATGTTTTAAAAATATTACTGGCTATTTTATGAAGGCTACATGGAGATTAGGGGGATAAGAATGAAAGGAAGAAGATTCAGTAATGGGCTACTGCTGAGTGAGAGAGAGAGAGTGAGTGTGTGGCTAGAAACAGATGTAGGGAATAAAGACGAAAGGAATTAAAGATGATGCCCAGGTTTCTAACATTAACTTAGGTGGGGTAGTGAGGCTTTTTAAATGAATAAATACTTCTAACCCTCTATAGCAAAGAAAACAGGTTTAGAGACAGTAAAAAGCATAGACTTTAAAGTCAGAATGTCTGATGTATAACCTGGCTGTGCTATTTGCAAATGACATAATTCATTTCTCTGTGCCTCCAAAGGGCCAATGAATCTAAATGTTTGCTTCAAAATAGAGCAAGCCTTAGTTTTCTCACCTATAAAATAGAGGGACTGGAGGCTGGGCAATGGCTCAGGCCTGTAATGCTAGCACTCTGGGTGGCCATCTCTACTAAAAATAGAAAAATTAGCCAGGTGTTGTGGTGGGCTAGTTAGGAGGATGCTGCAGGAGGATCACTTGAGCCCAAGACTTTGAGGTTGCTGTGAGCTACGATGACGCGAGACTACTGCACTCTACCCAGGGTGACAGAGTAAGACTTTGACTCAAGAAAACAAACAAAAAAGACAGAACAAGTTTGTCTTATTAAATAAAAAAAAGTAAGTTCTGATAGTTTGTAACAGATTCATAACAAATATCTAATTAATGTTTTATAAAACTAGTATTCAAGTGTTATTGACGATTAGTTTTATCACTAAATATTGATTGTAACTTTTTAGTCTGTTCCCTGATATACATCATTTAAATAAGGTACATTTTAAAGAAAGGATACCTTCCAAAAGAAAGTTAAATAATACTCTATCATATTATTAAGGAAATACTTTGAAAATCCACCACACATTCTAAGAACTTTAGAGACAAAAGTAACTGAAGGGACCACCTGGTCAAAACAACTCCTCAATGGAATTGTCTCAATAACAAAAACTTCTGACAAGTGATCAGAGCAGTGAGTGTTTATATCTGTCTTTAACATATTCATATCCACATAAAATACTTTTGATTTTCTTATTTTATTTATTTATTTTTAGACAGAGACTCACTATGTTGCCGCCGTCACATCACAGCTCACAGCAACCTCAAACACTTGGGCTCAAGTGATTCTCTTGTCTCAGCCTCTCGAGTAGCTGGGACTACAGGTGCCCACCACAATGCCCGGGTATTTTTAGAAATAGAGTTTCATTCTTGCTCAGACTGGTCTTGAACCTGTGAGCTCAGCAATTAACTCGCCTCAGCCTCCCAGAGTGCTAGGGTTACAGGAGTGAGCCACTGCACCCAGCCTTGATTTTCTTATTCTTATAGTTAGAATAATTTTTTTTTTTTTTTTTTTTTTTTAAACAGAGCCTCAAGCTGTCGCCCTGGGTAGAGTGCCATGGCATCACAGCCCACAGCAACCTCCAACTACTGGGCTCAAGCAATTTTCCTGCCTCCGCCAAAAACCAAAGATTAAAAAAAAAAAATAGTCTTTTCAGATTAAAAACAATTTTAAAACTCCAAGACATATTTTCATTTGTTGGTATGTATACCATCTATGTCTGGGGAAAATTAATCAGTTCTCTCTTATAATATGTAAAAGTAAATCTTTCAGCTAATTTGAGATAGTTTACACTGTTGGCTTCCAACTTGGAAATTTAAAGGTAAGTCAGTCAGCTGAGCAATAGAAGCCAAAAAATGGGTAGGCAGCAAAGTCAGAGCAGCAGTAGCCTAACAAGGTGATAACAGACAGAAATGCCATCCTCACTGTGCTATTGAAACATGTGTGTTTAAGAGCTTTGGTTTCTAATAGCTTTTTTTGTTGTTGTTGTTGCTCAACAGAAAGAAACTGTAGTCTATAACAGTCATTTCAAAGCTTGATCTCCCAAAATACATTAGATTCCAAAATTCAGTCTCTGTTGGCAAGGGTCAGGCAGTAAAGGAATAAAGCAGCTGATATACATATTCCATCACTTATGTATTCATTAAATCAGCAAAGAATATTTCTGTCATAGTCCAGGCATGCAAGCAGAGATGAATTTGAAGGAGCTCATAATCAAGTAGGGGTTAGAAGCACACAACTATTGGTATACTGATAAACTGGCTCTCACAAAACAAAAAGCTGTGATTTCAAGAGTTTGCCAACTTCCATGGGGTAAATCACTTCTAAAAATTTTAACAATCCACTTTCTTGTACTTATAGGAGGTGGCTCCCGCAAACAACAAATACTTTCAATTGAATATTTTCAGGTTAACATAAGTGCTATAATACATGTATATAAAAGTACAGTGGTTAGACTGGTATAATAAAATTCAATTAATTTTGACAAGTAGTTTTTGTTTTTTCTATCATTGTTCTAGGTTTTTATTCAGTTCTATAGAGAATATATACATCATTAAAACACAGTCCCCCTACTCAAAGGCATAAAGGCTATAAGATGGACTAACAATTCAAATGAGTATAGTACAAGGCACAGTATCACTGGGTGGTATACAAGGGCAAACTCAGAAAGTAAGGAGGTGTTATGTTCATATAGGACAGAGGATTATAGAAACTTCGTAAAGTATATATCAGCTGATTGCAGTCTTCCTGAAATACATATGGGTCTTTAAATAGTGTGAGAATGGATCGAGCTGAAGGAGAAGAGTGAAGCAACTACAGAGCAAGGATTCACAGCCTTTTTAAAAAACAGTGAGGCAACTGCAGAGACAATTAGGTAACTATCATTTGCTAAAATATGAAGTAAAAGGAAAGAAATAAGAATAACTGATAAAAAGTATTTTACACAAAAAATTTTAAAAAGTATTTTACAGTTAAAAAAGTTGTATTTACATACAGTCTCATTTTCATTCTCACAAATAATATCTCTCAGACAAGTAATAGTACCATTACATTAATTTTATAAATGAGGAAGGAATCTAGGTAAGACAAGAGGGTGAGGTAGGCTACTGCTGCAGTATGGACCATATTAATGGATGGAAGATTTAGGAAATGGAATCTCTAAAAGCACTACAGATCATACAATGGGAAAAAGCAATGAATTATTGTAAACTATATTCGGCATCAGTACCTCAGTCTGCATCACAGGAAGAGTTGACTATCATTCAAGTCCTATACTCACACTCTCAAAAGACCATTGTGTTGCATACCTTCAGGAGTTGCCATTTTCAACTTGAACAGCCATATGTAGCATACCTAACACTAGATACTCTAAGAATCAAATGAACTAAAAGGGGTTGGGGGGATCAGTACAGATAAAACTTTAACTCAATGTGAAGCTTCCTCCTTCCCTCAATGAAGTTGGTATGAACTTTCAAGGTCAACAACTGGAAAAGTCTTGACAGAAATACATACAATAGACTTATCATCAAATTGTTCGAAAAATAGGAATATGTCCCCTTTCAAAAAATTGGCAAAAATGCTTATATAATATGGTTCCATAAAATTTTCCAAAGCTTAAAAATATAAAACTCAAGAACATTACAAAGTCCATTTTCTCTTGCTTTAACTTCATCTAGTCACTATCTCAAAGAGTTAGTGGCAAATATTGGTAAACTGAAACTTGTTCTCAAATTAATACTTTAACCAGATGACAACATTTCCAGTATATCTGTTCACTTTGTAGGTGTAGCTCATTTATAAGCCCTTAGTTCTCCATATTCTTATTAGAATTTAGTTACCTTTCTATTTTTAAGTTTGCAATTCAGTGGTTTTTAGTATAGTCACAAAGTTGTGCAACCACCATCATTAACTCCAGAACATACTCATCATTTTTAAAAAAAATTACTGAAAAAAATGGGCAAAGGACTTGTGCAGACATTTCTCCAAAGAAGATAATACAAATGGCAAATAAGCACATGAAATGATGTTCTATATCACTAGCCATCAGAAAAATGCAAACCAAACCCACAATGAGATACCACTTTACATACATTAGGATGGCTATTATCAAACTAACAAGTATATAGAGAAATGGAAACCCTTATGTACTACTAGCAGGAATGTTAAAAAAAAAAAAACAAAACAGTTCCACGAACATAAACACAGAAGTCACCATATGACCCAGCAATTCCACATCTGGACATAGACACTAAAAAAATGGTTAAAATGGTAAATGTTATATTTCCCACAATTAGAAAAGCACAGAAAAATCATGTACTACATGATACATAACATGTTGCATGTGTCTGCATTTTCATTCCTATATGACTAGCCAATACTACTGTACCGATATACCACATTGGTTATACATTCCTCCATTAATGGACACTTGTATTGCTTACACCTTCTGGCTGTAACCAGTGTTATAACCAATGCTGCTATGAACATTCACGTACACTTTTTTGGTGGGTATATGTTTTCAATTCTCTTGGTAAATATCTAGTAGTAGAATTGCTATGTCAGATGGTAACTTTATATTTAATTTTTTGAGGAATTGCCAAACTGTTCTCCACAGCTACTGAATTATGTTACATTTCTACCAGCAATGTGTAAGGGTTCCAATTTCTCAACATCCTTGCCAACATAACACCTGTTATCGTCACCTTTTCTATTCTAGCCATCCTAGTAGCATCTCACTGTGATTTTTTGTTTGTTTTAACTAACAAACAAAAGGTGATATTTCAAGTTTTAACAAACAAAAGGTGATGTTTTAATACATGTTTTAACTAACAAACAAAAGGTGATGTTTCAATACATGTATACACTGTAGAAGGATTAAATCAAACTAATTCACACATCAATCACTTCACATACTTAACTGTTTTGTGTGTGTGTGGTGAGAACATTTAAAATCTACTCTTGTAGCAATTTGGAAACAGACATTATTAAGTATAGTTACCATGCTTCTTAAGAGATCTCTAAAACTTATTCCCCCTGTCAAACTTAAAGTTTGTATTGTTTGACTAACATCTCCTTTTCCCTCACTGCCACACCTCCATCCCAACCACGGCCTCTTGTAACCACTACTTTACTCTCTACTTCTATGAGTTCAAATATAGTCTTTAGATTTCATATATAAATGAGATAATGCTTATTTACTTAGCATTATGTCCTCTGGGTTCATCCACGTTGTTGCAAATGACAGAATTTCCTTCTTTTGTAAGGCTGAATAGTATTTCACTGTGTATCTGTACTATATTTTCTTTATCCATTTATCCACTGATGAACACTTGGGTTACTTTCATACATTGGCTATTGTGAACAATGCTTCAATGAACATGAGATTGCAGAGATCTCTTTAACACACTAATTTCACTTTTTTGGATTTCTGATTTGCATTTCCCTAATGACTAGAGATGTTGGGCAATTTTTCATGCACTTATTGGCCATTTGCATATATTCTCTTGTGAAATGTCTATTTAGATCCTTTGCCAATTTTCAATTAGATTATTTGTCTTTTATTATTGAGCTGTTGAGAGTTCTATATATAACCTGGATACACATTTCTGATCAATTTATGATTTAGAAATATTTTTTCCTGTTCTGTGAATTGCCATTTCACTTTATTATTGATGCTCTTTGTGGCACTAAAGTTTTAGATTTTGATGAAATACAATTAACCTATTTTTCTGTCATTGTTTACGATTTAGGTGTTATACCTGAGAAACCACTGCCTAATTAAAGGCCATGAAATTTTTTCCCTATGTTTTCTTCTAAGGATGTTTATAGTTTTATGTCTTAAATTTAGGCCTTTGATATAATTTTTCTACATGTGGAGGAACAGTCAAATTTTTGCATGTGGATATCCAGTTGTGTCAGCACCATATGCTGAAAAGATTTTTCATTTCATGTTGAATTATCTTGGTAACTCTGTTGAAAATTGACTATAAATATTATGGTTCAAATCTGGGCTCTAAATTCTACTCCACTGATTTACATGTCTGTCCATTGCTGGTACATTAAGAGAACTCTATTTCAAACCTGAACCCCTAAAGTAACACCTTAAGGATTAGAGGAATAGTTACATTTCGTAGTGACATATTTACACATTTACATGCATGCTTGCACATGTGCACACGCGCACACACACGCATGCACACGCACGCACACCCTCTCTCACATGCACACACACATGGTTCACTTGAAGCATATATCAGGTTTCTAAATTCACATATGATCACCAAATTTTAGAACCAAAAACATCCTTTGAAATCATTTCCCATTTCTTATCGATGACTCAGACCACAATGGTTAAATGAACTGCCCAAAATTCCAAACATAGCTTGGAAGCAAAAGCAAGTGTTAGAATGCAGGTTTCTAAATTTCTTTTTACCCACTGGTTGGTGACTCATATAAATATTTGTTCATTTGACAATCATTTAAAAGGAGCTAGGCACTACGCTTATGGCTAGAAACAAAGATCAAATGCCTATTACAAATACAGTATATGGTTTGACAGAAAAAATAATACCTAGTGTTCAATATATCAGCAGGGTAACTATAGGATGTCCCAAAAGTCACCTCTAAAGTGGCCATACATAGGGAAAATGGAAAACTGTAGCTAAATATACCTTTATTTCCAAAATATTCATTACTAAACTTTACGAAGAGGTGGCCAACACATAGAGACTATTTTGTAAAATTTTGTAATGCATATTTTGTAAATAAAGGTATAGTTAGCTATAGTTTCCCATTTTCTCCATGTATAAGACCATTAGGGGCAACTTTTGGGACAACCTGTATGGTTACAATAATCCATTATACATTTGAAAATAGCTAGAAAGGGAATAATTTGGATGTTTCTAGCATAGAGATAAATGCTTAAGGTGATGGATATTCCAAATGCACTAATTAGACTTCAGAAATTATGAATTTAATTATCTATCAAATGTACCCTACCAACCCCAAAGGATTACATGACTGAGAAACTGCCTTCGAGGAGGCTATGATAAGAAGGAAAACATACATCCACACGCACAATAGAGATATATACCAGAACAGATGTATATACCAGTTTCAATGAGAAAGAGGTATCTTCACCTCCTTTTTTTTTTTTTTTTTTTTTTTTCAAGGTAAAAAGCTGGAGATTTATTACAAAACACGTCATCTTTAAAAGACAGCCATGTGTCACTGAATGACAGGAATATGTTCTAAGAAATGTGATGTTAATTGAGGGCGGTGCCTGTGGCTCAGTGAGTGAGGCGCCGGCCCCATATGCAGAGGGTGGCGGGTTCAAACCCAGCCCCAGCCAAACTGCAACAAAAAAAAAATAGCTGAGCGTTGTGGTGGGCACCTGTAGTCCCAGCTACTCGGGAGGCTGAGGCAAGAGAATCGCTTAAGCTCAGGAGCTGGAGGTTGCTGTGAGCTGTGTAATGCCACGGCACTCTACCAAAGGGCCATAAAGTGAGACTCTGTCTCTACAAAAAAAAAAAAAAAAAGAAAAAGAAATGTGCTGTTAAGCAATTTTGTTGTGCAAAAATCATAGAGTGTACGTACACAAACCTAGATAGGATAGCTTACTACACGCCAAGACTATTTGGTATAGCCTTCTTCACCTCTTTTTATATCTTCACTAGCAAAAACTTTGGGATACTACTATTAAAAATCCAAATAAATGGAAAATAAAAACCAGTCTACTCAGGGTTTGATGAGCAGGTAGCTTATTAATGGCATCAGAATTAAAACTCAAGCTCTCTACATCATAGTGCAATGATCCTTCTACTATAAGTAGCTAAGTAACTGGCAGTTGAGAAGCACTGTTTACTTAATTAAAATCTGTAACGATGCATTCCCAGATTTAGAATTTATCTGTCGAATCTATCACTCTGTTTTTGAGACAAGGTCTCCCTCTGTTGCTCAGGCTAAAGTACAGTGGCATCATCAGTGGCTCCCTGCAACCTTGAACTTCTGGGCTCAAATGATCCTCCTACTCCAGCCTCCAGAGTAGCTGGGACTACAGACACATACTATCAGGTCCAGCTACCTTTTTTTTTTTTTTTTTTTTCTCCTGGTAGAGACAGGAGCTGAGGGATGAGGAAGTTGGGTGGTGTATCACTACTGCCCAGGTTGGCCTCAAGTGACACTATCAAAGTGCTAAAATTGTAGGCACTTTATTATAGGCATGAGTCACAAGAACATATTATCCTAAAAATTTAGCTTTGGGGGTAGGCACAGTGGCTCACACCTATAATCTCAGCATTCTGGGAGATTGAGGCAGAATGACTGCTTAGCTCAGGAGATCAAGACCAGCTGGAGAGCCAAGCCTACTGGCTCACACCTGTAAGCCTAGCATTTTGGGAGGCCAAGGCAGGTGGATTGCTTGAGCTTAGGAGTTTGAGATCCTGAGCAAGAGTGAGACCTCAAGTCTAAAAAATAGGTGGGACCTGTAATCCCAGCTCCTCGGGAGGCTGAGGCAAGAGGATAGCTTGAGCCCAAGAGTTTGAGGTTGCTGTGAGCTACGATGCCATGTGGCACTCTACCGAGAGTGATGACAAAATGAGACTGTCTCAAAAAAAAAAAAAAAAAAAAAAAAGACCAGCCTAAGCAAGAACAAGACCCTCTTTCTACTAAAGCAAAAAAAAAAAAAAAAAAAAAAAAGCACTGTGACTGTAGCTTGTAGCTCCAGCTACTTAGGAGGGTGAGAAGAGGATCACTTGAAGCCAATAGTTTAAGGTTGTTGTGAGCTAGATTGATGCCATGGCACTCTAGCCTGAGGCAATAGAGTAAGACTCTGTGTCAAAAAAATTAATGAATAAAAATTAATAAAAGTTCATCTATAAGGCCAGGCGCAGTGGCTCATGCCTATAATCCTAGCACTTAGGAGGCCAAGGTGGGTGAATTGCCTGAGCTCACAGGTTCAAGACCAGCCTGAGCCAGAGCAAGACCTTGTCTCTAAAGTAGCCAGGCGTTATGGTGGGCGCCTATAGTCCCAGCTGCTTGGGAGGCTGAGGCCAGAGAATCGCTTGAGCCCAAGAGTTTGAGGTTGCTGTGAGCTATGACGCCACCGCACTCTACCGAGGGTGATAAAGGGACACTATCTCAAAAAAAAAAAAAAAAAGTCAGCTATAACCTCATTTAGAAGGAAACCACTAAGAAAGTATTTGTCAAATATTATAAATTAAGCATAGAATCGATCTATTTTAAAGTACAGTAGTTTTGTTTTGTACTTTTGCAAACTATTCTCAGCCTCATCTTTCACAAGTGAGAATTTACATTACTAAACCAAAGAGATCCTCTCATAAAAATCCTCTTTAGTACATGTTTACAACATTAATACACATACTTGAAATGCTAAGAAACACTTAGACAACTTCTTTTTTGCAGCTGCCTTTATCTACAAATAATCTCAATGGTTTATAGATCCTTCTTCAAATTCAGTCATTCATTAAGCATAGCTACTCTCTGACAAATTCAGTGATAGTCCCTAAAATAAAGAGATGAATTTAATTCATGTCCTATTTTAAAGTGCACATAGTTTAATCAGGGAAATAAGCAAGCAAACAGATAATTGAAAATGAATGTAAGTGCTGTGTGGTACATACATACGTCAATAGAGTGAAAAAGAACTCAGAAAAGAGACACCTACCCTGAATTTAACTACCTAAACCGAATTATCACCTAGCTTACATACAATACTTGGCTTCCAATTACTTTTGGTAGTTTTAACAAATCAATTTTCCCCCTTCACAGGACAAAGACTAACCATAAGAGAGATCATTTATTAAACAAAATACATCTTGGGCTCTAAAGCCAGTTCCTGAAAATGTAGAAAATTTTGGAGCAAGAAAGGATATATGTGTATAACCAACAAAGATGACTGATTAGAAGGACTCGACACTCATTTAGATTAATGACAAGTATTCATGTCAATATATCAGTCACATTTCCTTTAGTCATGCTTTACACATTGCTCCTTTCATTGTACATAAAAATTGGTTACAATACTTGAAATGACGGTTACCAACAGTAATTAGGACTCAAGACATTTACCAGATTTCTGAAATTTAAAATTTCAAGCAAAGTGATCCATGTGTATGCATGCCAACATCAATAAAAATTTTCACCAGCAAAAAAACTGTAGCCTTTTAAAATGTCTTATTAAAATTTCCTTTTCTATAATATAAAGAATAAGGGAAACAGCTTCTAATTCAACAGAAATGAACTGATATTTAACTGGTACTCTTTTCTTATGATGATTATAATAGGACATTGTAAACATACCTTTTAGGAGGAAATATTTCATATTTTCATTAGGCAAAAGCAAGAAAATTTTACATTTAAAATGCTGTGATAACAGAACACTAGAAGACCTAGAAATAAATGCCACTGGCATACTTTGAATTTTATATATATAATCTATAACTCTAATATTTGCTTCTGAAATTGAGTTTTTTAAAAAACATCAGGAATCTCATTAATTATCTCACCTATAATTAATTTTATTTAAATACGATTTTCATTATATTTTCCTTCGTATAATAATAGATCTCTTCTATAATATTACAGCCAGAAAAAAAAATTTTAAGATCCCCAAAGCAAAACTTTATTAAGTACTTTCTGTAGTAACTATCATAATGTGATAACAACATACCTATGAAAAACATGGCAAGTGTTAAATTAGTAAAGATTTTAACTGCCACCAATATAAAAGGAAAGAGGCTGAGGAAGTCAATACGTAAAACAAATTTTTCAATTCATCTGAAATAAAGCCAGAGTTAGACATACAGATTTTCAACTTCCTAAATACAGAACCTCCATATTTGATCACCTCCCTATGTTGACCACTCCTTAAGCTGACCTAATTTTCACAGACTGGGTATGTACCACATGTACATATCAGAATAGTAGACCTAGTTCCTTATGTTGACCAGTTTGTTACAGTCCCTTGGATGGTCAACTTACAGAGATTCTACTGTACTTTAAGATTGTCCAATAGTGCTATCTTGGATAGATAATCATTGTAAACATTTAAAGCAGGCGTATTTCTAGCAGAGAACAAAAAGAGAATTATATAAATGAACACAAATTAATGCTCTGGAAATGTGACATTTAATTACATGTTCAAGAGGTCCCATAGGCATATAAAAATTCTAGAATAGCTTATCTTTAAAATATATAATATGGAAAGTCTATCTCTTTCATAATATAGATGGTTCCTCTCTATAGTATAAAGTTCTTTGAAAAGAAAGAAAGAAGGAGAGAGAGAGAGAGAGAAAGAAAGAGAAAGAAAGAAAGAAAGAAAGAAAGAAAGAAAGAAAGAAAGAAAGAAAGAAAGAAAGAAAGAAAGAAAGAGAAAGAAAGAAAGAAAGAAAGACAGACACTACTTGCTATTACATTGTTAGGCAAGGGAAATTCTACCAGTACTTTAATAGTTGCCTCATGGACAACCTGAAAACAATTCAAAGTCAAATAGGAAATCATGGCACCTTGATTTCTAATGATGGAAGAGAAATTACAGGTATAAATTGACCCTTATTTTGAATATTTTCTTGCCCTCTCACTCCAAAGGGTAATCATGGACTTCCTCTGGAGTGTACCTTACATTCCTCCCCTAAGATACATAGTTAAGGTTGGCACTTTTTCAAGCAGAGGTTACTTAATGCTACATATCCTCCTGGAAATACAGGCCTAATTTTCCTTGTACAGTCTCTTTGTTTTATAGGGAGAAAATGTTCTCTTGGGTTCCTACAGTCATTCCAAAAGCTTAACTGGGAGGTTCCTTTATCAGCTTCTTCTAGAATTGATCGAATCACATTTTTTTCTTCTCTGGAGTTTTTAAAAACTCAACCCCAACAAACATTTGGCTTTGATTTTTATGTCTTCAATTACTTAAAATCTGTGGTTATTTGAGTTTTGCAGCATCAAGTTTCTAAGAACTTATTCCATAATCTGGAATAATGCCATAATTTGGAATAGCTGTCCAAAATAGGAAAAGATTCCTTCCTTGCCTTCATCTAAATGTATACCGTATCTCTGGATACTGCAGGATAAAACTCTACTGGCATTTAAAAAAAACTGTATTTTATACTGTAAGTACAAATATAGCTTATTTTCCTGAGTGACTTGTAGGACTTTCCCAGCTTTATTCTTTCCCAGAGTACCTTCTTTCCTCTTGCTTCCTTCATCCTTTTCTACCAAGTGTCCATGTTCAGTATTAATTCTCCCATTGCCCTCCCTCCACCTCCACACATTAGCTGTAAAATAGATGTAAAGCTTGGTGTAAGTCCAAAAATTTTATGATCAAAATATATACTTAGCAAATTGTTTGGCTAAATCTTTCATGTATGATGAAAGATTATTACCACAATTCATTAGCAAATTATAGACTTTGAAATGTAGGCAGATAAAATATTTGGCCCTGTATCAATCAATTTGGACCAGCTGGGTAGAAATTCACACAATCCCAGGAAACCTGGGAAGTGAGGTGTTCTTTCATTTTTCATTCACTTGAAACATTAAAGCAAAATTATAATTCTATAAAAATGTCCACTTTTCAAGATTTTAGCAGAGCTGTTTTAGAATGGGTTTTATTGCCAGTCAATTACTACTTTAGTGACCAATAAACCAACCATTCCACCCCTACAATAGATTGTGTAAGAATGGTACCTAATACACACAGAGACACTCTAATATTTAACCATTAATATCCAGTTAAAAAAGCTAAATATTTAATAATGTTTCTATTGCCCTAAAAGGGTGGGGGTGCTGCTATACACATTAAATAAGGCTAGAAACTAATTCTGCACTTATTCATGATAAATAATATCATTAACATTCTTTCTTTGAGCCTCCCTAGCCTAGTGAGGTCACCCTGTACAAAGATTCTGATTGATCCTTAGTCTGTCTGTTTTGGTTAAGCTACAAGGCTGTATACAGGGACAGCTGCACTTTGGGAGCAACTTAAAACAAATTTCATCTTAGTGCCATCTAATCCAGTGCTTGGTACAAGATGCATGGAAAAGTCAGTGTCAAAATTAAACAATGCTGGCTTTGCAACGAGCAGATGCTTTTGCCTTGCAGCTGTAAAACCTTAGAACAATCCAGTACTCTACTGTCTGGTCACGCAGTGACCACAAAGCAAGGAATACATTTTGCCATTTATACAAAATGTTTGCTACAAGCTTTTAAATCTATTTTCTTAAAAAAAAAAAAAAAAAAAAAAAAAAAAAAAAAAAAAGTTTAAAAATAGTGCTAGGAATATATTGAGAGTAATAGAACACTGTAATACAACCCTATATTGAAAGGTATGCTTTTTTTTTTAAGTCATACACAAGACACTTTAGACAAAAGGAAAAATTACCATAACCTGATGTTTTAAGGTGGTATAACCAAATAAACTGTGGCATGTAAAGATAAACATGTAAACAATTTTCAGCATGCAGGCCTTATCTTAAAATGCCTACTCTTGGTTCTGCTTATGTTTATAAGCATTTTATATTGATATATTCATACTTTTATCCCTTGTGTTTTGGTTTTTTTTGTTTGTAGGTTGGGAAGGAATGTGGAGGTTATTATTCTTATTTTATGGCTGGAAGATACTTAAATGTTAGAATCCTTCTCAGCTTAAGCGATGTATTTAGAGGTCTACGAGGAAATTGCAGCTTTTCCCAACCCATACCCTATAGGCGAGAACCATGTCTCTCCCATTTTAATCGAAAAGTTAATATTTTATTTATTTATTTTTATTTATTTATTTATTCATATTTTTTTTGAGACAGAGTCTCTCACTATGTTGCCCTAAGTAGAGTGTTGTGCTGTCACAGCTCACAGCAACCTCAAACTCTTGGGCTTGAGTGATTCTCTTGCCTCACCCTCCCAAGTAGCTGGGACTACAGGTGCCTGCCACAATGTCCAACTATTTTTTTGTTTGTTTGTTCAGCAGCCCCAGTGTACATGACTGGCACCCTAACCACTGAGCTATGGGCACCGAGCCAAGAGTTAATATTTTAATACTGAAAAAAAAAACCTTCATGAGAAGCAAGGCTCCAAACACTACGGAAGAAACCAAAGAACCAGCTCCACCCAAGTAACTACATGATCGTGATCTGTCCACTTCCACTATCTAAGGTTCTGGCTTTAAAGACAGCTTTTTAATTGTACCTACAAGAAAGAACCTAGTACCTTTATCTTTATTTTAAATAGTCTACTGCAAAAAATAATTTTTTTCAGTTAGTTTTCTTAATCTTTCAATAGTTTTCTCTCCAAGGATATCAATTCATTAGCACCTCACTATTCTTAAGTTTCATGGATATTTTGTTGATTGAAGAATTAAGAATTCCCCATATCCTACCTACCCTACAACTTATATTTAAATGAACAAGTCCCTAAGTTATGATCCATTAATATGAATGACATTTTATTTTCAATATCAAAGAAAGCATAGTACTCTCTTTGATTAAAAGTCTCTGAGAAAAATAAGAGTTTTTGTGGTTATGTTTGCATTTCTGAATTTTATTTTCCAAGAATATAATTAAAATACTGACATAAAAAGCATATAGGAGCATTATACCACTTAAAATATAAATTCTAGATATTCATTTGAGGAGATAAGTTAAACTTAAAAAGGGCTATGAAACATTTGCTATTATCATTATGTACTACTGGTATGAATTTGCTGCGTTCTTTGCTAATAGCTATAATTAAAATAAACTTGAATAGTCATGCCACTAATATATGGCATCAAACAAAAGTAAACTGTGCCACCAACATATATCACAAAAATTAAACTTAGAACTACAAAAACAAACAAGTGACATATATTCCTAAATTTGATCCCTTGTATCTTAACCCACATAGCTTACAATAGGAAATAATTATAGTGTCAGTATTCCAAATTACAGTACTGTACACATAAACAGCTTTAAGGATAAGGTGTAACTATAGATTTTTACAAGTTGGTTTGGTTTATATTGCCTTGTTATCTCATAATAATTTTGGTTAATAAGTAGAATTATGCTAAGACTGTGTGAAAATACTTTGGAAATGTTTTCCATCTAAGGTTATTAATTATACAATTCTAATTCACATTTAAAGCACCTTATTACATTTTTTATAGGAGTATGTAGAGATTTACAAACATAACTGACTCAAATAAATGGTTCTCTTTTAAGTGCATTTTATCCCTTCAGGTTGACTCAATAACAGCAATACATTTGAAAAGTATATATTTTACTCAAAAAATACATAAATAAGTCACAAACCAAAAGCTAACAGATGTGTGACTTCTAATTAGTTATAATAATCTCTGCTTCAATGCCATTAGAATGAGCCTTTCTTTTCTTTTGAAAACTAAGAAAGCTTTCCTTTGAATTTTAAACTATCAGGGTGCTTCAAAGTCAATGTACAAAATCTGCTTTCATTAAAATTTTAGACATCTACAGTGATAACTTTATGAAAGGAAAATATTAAATTATAATTATCCTAAACAGACACAGTCTTGTGAAACTAACCCTACATTCATGTTAAAACACAAAGAGTTGAATATAATGAATTTGATTCATCCTCGGACACAAAGCTTCACCACAGTAAACTCAGTCAACTGTTGCTCTTGCGCCTATATTCACAGTGCTTAAATAGCGCACTTTAAAACAAAAAAAACTCCAATTGGCTTTTCATATATCCACCCTCTCCAAAAATAACGCACTTGAAAAACTCAAATGATATGAAAGGCTTCAAGGCCTCTTTTCTCCCTTTCATACCCCTTTTTTTTATTTCTGTTTGCAGTAATCTGCCTTTCTCTTTCTCTTTCTCATTGCTACAGAGCAAGCGAGGAGGCTCAGAGCTTTCAAAAGGGGGCTCAGTGTGTAATGGGTCCACTAGAATTAATTTACTTGCACCAAATCCATTGAGCACAGAGGGTTTTCCCCCCACCCGCTCTCTCTCTTCTCAAATCATTTGGAGTCGAACGCAGCCCCCAGCCTTTGTAATTCTAGTAAAGCACTTAAAGTGCACAGTAGGTGTTCATGAGGACCATCTGGTCAAAAGCAAAACAAGCTGCTGATTTTGCCTTTGAATAGAATGAAGCAAGTGTGAATTAGTCTCTTCAATTAGCACTATTACAACCTGTCAAGTGCATATTGTAAAACAGGATTATTACAGTATTGGTCACCAGTGCAATTATTTACTCTCTGCCTTTTCTTGCATATAAAAAAATGTCTTGTGTTTATTAGTTTCTGATAACTGAACATAATTTCTCTTAACCCAGGCATTTCAAAACTACCAACACACAAATCACAGATTATGAAAGGTGGCCGGTTAAAAATGTTAGGATACACATATCCTAGTAACAAAAGGCCAAAACACAGTCCTTAATTCTTAACACAATTTCATTGTTTCTATCTGCCTTTCTATCTTGAAAGGCAGGTGAACATACTTCCATGGTGAAAAGATTTCCAATTCAAATTATTCTAAAATACAACTAGAGGAGAAAAACGATTTGTCTATTACAAATGATTGCAATGTAAATATTACTTAAATTTACGTCTGAAGGAGATAATTTATTAAAGTCACAGAAAACCTTAATATTTATAAAATGATCATTAATGATTTGTTCATTTAAATGAAATGATATCAACATATCTCAGTTTTAAAATGCAACTTGAGCTAATAATATATATGTACATTTAAAAGAAACTCACAATCTCCTTTACTAAAAGCTGAATAAAGGCTTTAATTCACTGCCCAGTTGCTTAAAAATTAAAAAAGCTTTAATTCACTGCCCAGTTGCTTAAGAATCTCTCATTCTTACTAAGATGTCATTTATGGTTTCAAATTTTAAAAATCAAACCGTGATATACACTAATTAAAACTGGTTCATTCTAATTGATCTAATATATGCCATTAATCTTGCAGTAAAAACAAACCACTTAAAGTTTTAATTAAATAAGCACACAACTCTTACATATGCACATTCTCAGCTACCCTATTCTTTCAATTCTGTGCCAGCACCCCCCCTCCCCAAACTGTAAAACAAACAAACCAAAAAAAAATCCAATACTTAAAACATTTACACTCAGAAAGGGCATGTTAGTTAAGTTATAGTCACCCCACTACTAGAAAATCACTCATTAGCACAATCTGTAAGAGCATACATATTTTAATTACTGTTACTAACCATCAGCAATAAAGGAGGATAGTACAAAATACACATTAGTCAAGCAAGTTGAGAAAGTAACAAGTAGAAAAATAGACCCAACATACAAAACCTGACAGGAGGTTCACTTACAGAATCAGCACTAGCCTCATGGTTTCACAGTTATTTAGCCAAGATTATTTTTAAGGACTAGTATGATTTATGTATTTAGTTCAATACTTGATACTAATTCAAAATCTATTGGCTTTCTACTTAATCCCTAGTTAAGACAACATGGTACTAGTAGTAAAATGTTTTACTACTCCCTGAAAGATATATCTTTATAGGTTGTCAATTTTCCTCTTCCATTCCCATTAAGAACTAAATCAACATTAATAAGAACAGTGAGAATTCTAGGGTAAAGTGAAACTTGGGAGAGGATTTAAATAATTCCAATAGCTATTCATCATGCTTCTTGCTGTAATAGATAGGTACTCCATGATTGCGCACTAAAAATACTTGGGGTTCTTATCATTCTCCTGGTCATGTGTATATTCCTTACTTTGTATGACATCTAGAAAGAGAAGTAGATATTTTGCCTAACAGAAGCTTTTGCAATAGTAAGATGGATAACAAAGAATCAGTTTCCAAGAAAAAGTTGGCTTGATTTCAGGGACTTTATATCCTTTTCTACACCTGGGTTTAGGATTTGCTGAAAGCAAATCAATCTTTTATTTCCCTGAATTTAACCCATCTTAAGTAAATTTTTAACTACAGACCTTTAATGGTATTACATAGAATTACTAAAATCTGTACAATGAACTTTAAAAATCTGAATTCTCAGTGTAAAATATTAATTAAAATAAGGTAAGCTTGTTCAAATTTTCAAAGAAATTCACTATTTTTAAAGTGTAACTAACTTAGGACCTAAGAAAGAAAAGACAGAGGATCACAAAATTGTTGTCATACTATTTGACAATTTTTACAAACTGTTTTTTTTTTAAAAAGGAATTTTTCTTATAATTACTTACAACTCTCTCCATTCTGACCTTTTTATAGTCACTACTTTCTCAAGTAGGATAATGTAAATGGAAGGATTTGTAAAGAGTTTAAAACAAAAACAAAATAAAAACAAAACCACGCAATAACCAACTAGCTTAAATTAAAATCTACAGCACCCAAAGGACACAAGTCATGCATTGTGAGGCAGCAGACCCCAGAACCAGAATGAACAAACACTTGTTCAACTATTGATTTATCACCAATGACTTGCATGACCATATGGTCACTGAAGAGGTTATCTGAAACTCAAACTGCATTTTAGTTCTTACTTCTAATTTAATATTTTTTTTAATTATATTTTGTCAAATTAAAAGCTAAAATCATAGTATCTTTTTTCAATTCTAATTTATTTGCTAGAAATTTCCCTCAAAAGGAAAAATACTGCAAAAGCTTTCTTTTAAAAATACAAAGATTTCAAAAATTAAGATCATGTTTTATTTTTACAAAATTTCTTCCTTCCCCTCAATTATACTATTCGGAATTCCTTCTTGAACCTGTTAATATTTTAAGAGATTCTTAAACCTGGTGACAGAAATTTACAATTTAGGATATTTAGCATCATTAAACACATTAATAAAAAATAAAACTAGCATTTATGCAACAAAACTCCAAAACTGTTTCACAATTATATTTTTATCTTGGTGCAATCTGATTTCAATCATGCAACAAGAAAAAATGCACAATCTTAAGTGTCATTGTGGATTGCATGGCTGTAGAAAGGAGCACCTTTTCCTTCTCCTGACACCACCCCACTACCACAGGTATTCCACAATTTGAAGCAGAAAACTCATAGCAATAAGGCCTGAGAGGAGACACACAACCATTTTCTAAATTGTACAGAATAAAAAGGCCTATATGGACCTGCCTACTCACAAAAAAGCAAGGGACATTATTAACAACTGCATTTATTTTTTCCTGGCAAACCAGCATTTTAAAATATTACTTTAAATTAGCTTTAAAGGGCAGGGGAGTAAAAGAAGAAATCAAATTCTTATAAGAGTTCTTTTGCAAAAAATTTCTGGAACATCTTTCAAACAATATTTAGAAAATGGTATGAAAAAGATTTACTGTTTTCAAGTCCTTGAAGCGTCACATATATTTGATAATCAAAATAGCAGGCCACGGAGAACAGTTTCAGCCAACTGTGGCGCACAATGGCACATTTACAGAATTTTAAATATTTCTTTTAATAATTGATGTAGTCATTTTGAATCATTCTGCATAGGATATCAGGTGTGAGCAGATTGCATTAACGCTGCTTAAACATTTCAACTTGTCAGTATGGCCAACTCGATTTCGGAAATATTTGCAGTATTTTCCCATCGAAACAGTAATAAAGGCAAAATAAATATATGCCACTACTTTATAATCACCGAACATTAATGAATATTTTATGTCTTTTTAAATCTCCCTGTTTAATTTAAAAGGGTGAAATTAAGTCTCCTCCCCGCAATATGCCAATTATCTGTAAATCAAACAATAACTTGGCCATTATGCTCCTTTTTGTTAATATAAAGAGAAGCTAATTTGAAAACACTGAATGGCATTTTTAGGCTACCTGCTTAATAGTCCCTTCTGCCCTCTTGTGGGAGAAAGTTGAAACACACCCAAATTACAGAAACTAGCAATGTAGGGGGGAGAAAAGCAAAATTTTGGCTGTAAAAATCAAGCAGAAAGAAAAAGAAAGCAATCTATGTTCACCCATCATGCATTATCCTATTCTTCAATGTAAATAAGTTAATCAATAATAGAATGAAGTTACTACCTCTTATTAACTTTCCTTTGTGGATTAAATTGGAGTCATTTTAAATTAAATTTCTGTTATTTAATTATATTCACATATATAATTTAGCTTTTACTATCATGCAGATCCTATAATAACTCTAAGATGGAACCATAGAAAAACATTATTTCTACTGCAGAAACAAAAATGATTCCTCAAAGAACTAAAATATTAAATTTAGGGAATAAAATATCCATTATGAAGGTTAAATACAAAACATCAATTTATACATATTTTAAAATCCTGAAAAAAATCCAGAGAAAAATCATATAATCAAAACCTATGATTCAATTTAGAAGTCAGATCAGAAAAAATTTTAAAGACTTTAGTTACTAGTCAACAAATTACTCAAGCAATCAATGAAGAAAATACACTTAAAGCAATGGGATGCTTATGCCAAATTCAGAAGTTGAAATTCCTTGACAAAGGAAAAATAAAACCATTACCAGTTTAGTCATTACTGAAACAATTCACATACTTCTGAAAAAAAAAAAAATGATTAGGGTAAAGATGAGTTCTCTTAAGATGGCATTAGTAATTATTTTAAGCAATATAGTCTAAGAAAAAAATAATGAAATAATCCAAGATGAAGCATGATTCATTTTCTCTGAAAAGATTAGTAGACAAATGATTGTTTCCTTCATAATATGAGAGCTAATATGACAGAATCGTCATTTCAATGTTTCTAAACACAAATCCTGTCATAGCCTTAAATACTTGTTTTCCCAAGAAGATAAATTACTAGCCTTTAGCTGGGTGGGACCCAAAGGGAGATTCTTTTTTAAAACAGTGGACCTGGTTAGCCTTGACAATGTCAACTCTTCTCAGACAGTCCAAGCTAAATGACAATTTCCAACAGCATCTGAAGCATACTGCCCAAGGCATGGGATTCAACTGCTTAAGAAAAGTTTCCTCAAATTCCCTTTAAAAACTGGCAGACTACACAATATAAATAATATATTTGAGAGTGACCTTTTGAAGAAAATATAAGCATCCTCGAAAATGAATGCTGTCAACAATTTCCAAATTAATATTTTGAATAATTACTTTAAAACCATGAAATATGTTACATAGTAATGTGTTATTTTTAAGCAGGATTTCAAGTTGACTAGTTTAAGAATTATCAAGAGCTCCCATTTACATCTATCTTTCTAGGTCAAGTCATTTAGTATATCTACAGTAATCATTGATGCTCTAGTTAATTAAAATTAAGAACCCAATAATGAAACATAAAGAGAGTTTTCACTCAGAACAGATAAGCCCTCTTTAACAGGGTCAACATTAGCTATAATGAGCTACCTTTATTCCTTAGCTGTGAGACATAACTCACCTCTTGAATAGTACTGCTTCCTGAGAAGTTCAGGTTGTACTCCCGCTGGACTTCTCGGTGGGTGATGATCAGCATGAAGTTTTGATTTAATGACTCCTGCAGGGCACTGAAAGGGTTGAAAGAAAAACAAGGAACTCAGAGATGAACAAGTTCTAGCTTGCTTTACAGCTAGCTGCAAAAACCCCAGGAGTACCCTAACCTCCACACAGGCATGTCTGGGCCCAATGTTATCATATTTTCAGCTCCTAAAGGCAAGAGAGCATACTGAGAACAACCAAGGGGAGCTAACCTGTTAACTCCTTGTCTACCAAGGTGTTTTTAAATTTCAATTCTAAATACTTTGCATACATAAGAATTTTCTTACAAGTCATGCGCTATTGTCTACATATGTATTTTCTCCGAGAGAACCAACTGTCAATTATATCAAATTTCAAACATGCTACTAAAATATATACTCAAAGATTCTGGTTCAATTCCAAGTGAAATAGCAGGTCTGGACTAACAGAAGTATGAAACTATTGTTTATACTCATGAATGTTGTATAAGACACAAATAAGAATTCAGAAGATAATGAAATCTATAGATTTTTAATTGCTATACCAAAATTCCTTCAAAATAATTGTACTTTTACTTAGGACTCAGCAATATATAGAATTCAGAAATTAGAGAATTCAGAGCAACATTTTTTAAGCCTATGATAAAGTTCCAAAATGTCAGAAATGTGTCAGAACCATGAAAGCATATGAAATTAGCCATACATATTAAGAAACATAAGTCATGGTTCTATTTTTATGTCAATATTAAGAAATAATATTTTCATCAGTACTGAAAGTAAAAATCTATCACTAGGATGTCTGAATAATCTGTCCTGCATGCCTCCAGTATAATTTTGTCAGGCCTATGACATCAGGAAAACATCTGGGGTGTGCTACATGGTTCCCTGCAGCACTCTTCCTTTGCCAATGTGCAACTGTATGATAAATACCGTATATACTCAAGTATAAGCCGAGTTTTTTCGGCACAAAATTTGTGCCGAAAAACCCGAACTCAGCACAAATTTTGTGCTGAAAAAACTCGGCTTATACTCGAGTATATAGGGTATACCATACAACATAAAGTTTAGAATTAGGAAGCTAATCTTTCCTATTGTCTCTCATATAGTTCACAGGATAATTATAAACTAAAAATAACTAGGAAGCACCAACATATATATATGTATACACACACACACACACACACATACATCTCATGAAATATTGCTGATTAAAATCAAAGGGAAATTATATCAGTCTAAAATAGAGTTTCTTGAAACAAGAACTTTTGTCATTCTATCCTTAACAGTTAAGCATAATGTCTGGCATACTGCAAATAAATTTTATTTATTAAATAATGAATAATTATAAATTTCCAGAAGTTAAGTGTCTTATTCATCTTTGTATATCACACAGCAATGTTGCAGTCTGAAAAACTACCATGGTAGTTAAGATTTTGATCTATTATTTATCAATATTAACTCAATGTCTTGTATTATTCCAGGTGCTAGGGGAATAAGCCCAAATAATACAAAATTCCTATACATGAAAAACTCAGCTAATAGGGATAGAAAAATATATAATGGTGATAAGTACAAATGAGAAGCTGAAAAAATAAAAGTACAATAGAAACAGAAAGAAGCACTTAACAGACTCAATGGGGGAAGAGAATCAGGGAAAAGCTTCTGGAAGCTTTTTGGACATTTTGGAACTTTGTCATAGGCTTAAAAAATGTTGGTCTGAATTCTCTAATTTCTGAATTCTAATTTTTCTCAGGAAAAAAACATGCAGGTTGACATAGGACCTTAGAGTTTATCACTTGGAAAGAACAACAGTTTTGCCTTGTTTTATCTGGGGATGGGAAATTGGTGGTACTTTTTAGACAAGAAAATAACAAGTGGAAAAAAATAGCACCTACCTATGTTAATGACACTGTTCTAGTTGCTAGAGATACAGTGGTGAATAAAAAAAACATTGTCCCTGCTTTCATGAAACTTATGTTCTAGTAAAAGAGAAAAACAATGATCAAGTACACGAATAAATAATTTTAGAGATTTAGTGCTGTGAAGAAGATAAAACAGAATTATAAAATAAAAAATAACAGAGGGGCCTCGTGAAGAGAAATACTTTCAACAGAATAGCTGGGGAAGATACTGTGGAAGAAGTGATGTGTGTGTGTGTGTGTGTATTACACAGTTATATACATATAAGTTGAGTCTAGTACGACAACAAAGAGAGAACAGGGGTCTGTTATGTAGGTCCTTGTAATAATTGCAAACAAAAGCCACTGAAGAGTTTTATAAAGGGAACTAGTAAGATGGGACTTACATACATTTTCATTTATGCAAGATTACTCTGGCTGCTCTGTTATAGTGAGCCAAGACTAGAGGCAGGAAAAGCAGATAGACTAGTCCAGGCTAGAAATGATGGTAGTCTGGACTACAGCCGTAGAGACAGAAATAGTGAGGAGTTGTCAGTTTCAGAATATATTCTAGAGGTGTAAATCAGACTGATGGAGTCTGAGAGAAAGACATAATCCCAATGTTTACAGCCTGAGTCAACAGAAGAATGGAATTACCTTTACCAAAGAAAAGTAGAATAGGAGTGGGGTGCATGGGTGAATTGAAAGTGAGGTTTTGGATATGTTAAAAGTTTGAACTGCCTATTAGATATCCAAAAACAATGTTGGCCAGGTGAGGTGGCTCAAGCCTGTAATTCCAGCACTTTGGGAGTCTGAGGTGAGAGGATCACTGGAGACCAGGAATTTGGCACAAGCCTAAGCGAACATAGTAAGACCTTATCTTTAAAAAAGATTTAAAGAAACAAATAATCAAACAAATGGGGGAAAAAAAAAAACAAAAAAAAAAACCCAGCTAGGGATGGTGGTGCATGCCCATAGTCAGTTGGTTGGGAAGCTAAAGCAAGAGAATTGCTTGAGCCCAGGAGTTTGCAGTTGCAGTGAACTACGATGATACCACTGCACTCTAGCCTGGGCAACAGAATGAGCCTAAAAATAAATTGTTTTTAAATTTTTAAAACATTAAAAAAATACCATGTACAGTTAATGTATGAATCAAACGTCAAGTAAGAGAGCTTACAGCAGGAGTGTCAACAGCATTTAGTCAGTATAGACTTCATGGCATGGCCAAAAGAAATCACCTAGAAAAACAGGTGTCAAGAGAAGGAGAGGCCAAGATGGAGCCCTGGGGCATTCTAGTCATTTGACATGAAGCTGAGGAGTGAGTTTAAAGGAGATTGATAAATGATCAGTGAGAGAAAACAAAAATCAAGAAAGTCTAGTATAGGGAGTCAAAAGAAGTAACTGTTTCAATTAGAAGGGCAGGATCAATTATGACAAATGTTGCTGAAACATTTAGTGAGAAAAGCTCAGTGTGACTACAGTGATGGGTGTGGGAGAAAAGCGTATTGGTAAATGAGGCTCAAACAATAGACAGGGTCAATGTTCAATGTATGTATAGTAACTTAATTTGCGGTCAAAAGTGGCAAGTAAAAGAAAGCCTATGCAAAATTTCAAGGACGTTCACAGGTAGACCTATTTTATAACTATCCTTCAAATTTGGCTTTTGTGCTAGAGCTTAGCTGACATTCCCTCGTGTCAAAAACATCACGCCACGTTCACTACAATCTCTATTCATGTTGCCCTCATCCTCCATTCCTTTGCCCCACTCCAAATACTAAACAGCTTTCAGACCACCTTTTAGGCCTACCCCTTGTATTTAGCATATTGAGCTCCTCTTTCCTATGTATTCCTATATCACATACTTTAAAACTTAATTGTTATATTTTTTGCTTTGTTTAATGTGTGGATGCCCTGAATTCAAGACTATAAGCTTTCTGATATCTGATTATTTCATCAGTATATCGCTTGGCAACTAACACACTAGACAATGATTCAATTCAATCCTATAAAGATTTAAATAGTTGTGCATATTGTGAACTGCATATAAAAAACTACCAATTCTCATTTTTTTGATTCTACCTATGACATGTCATCTTCTTCATAAAACTGTGGTTCAGTAAGGTCAGTTGCCCAAGGCCATAAAGCTCTAACAAACAAGTGGAACCTACTTTCTAACAAAATTTTTTCATCACATCTTAAGATCTTATCTCCTAAAGGGATAGACAGCTTGAGGAATACAAAGATGAGTAAGACTCCTGTCTGCCAGAATTTCATCATTCATTCATTCATTCTTAATTATTTCATTCCTAATTTTTATAATAATAGAGGAGTAAAAGACAATCACCTCAAGAAAGACTATTCAGAGAGGTTCAAACAGTTAGATGTTTGGATAAGGAAGAATATGTGGAAGTACTATGAGGAATATGTGGAAGCACTATTTGGATAATAATTTGATAAACAGATATGGAGGATGATTTCAGACTCAGAATAGTTTGAACAGGAATGGAGATTGGAGAATAAAAGGAAAGATGTAGAAGGCAAAGAGGAAGCAATGTAAGGGGATGTGAAGAAGGGTCTGTGGTAGAGAAAACCTGAAAAATATTACAGACCCACACTGTGGAGGGCTTTAAATGCTAGGCTAAATAGCTCAGAATTTTTAAAGTCCTGATTATTATTTAAATCCTCCTTTATCTTTACATATTAATTGATGTATATGCTTAATATTTTTAGTACTTGGCTTTGTGGAATCCCTTAGATATGTTTCTTAATCTTGACTGGCAAACTTAGGCAGACTGATTTGCCAGGACCAGCACTGACTATCAGACTACTTTATAAGAACACTGATTTAGTCCAGTTCTACAATTCCTGGTTAGCTATAGAAAATGGAAAGTTTGCAAGAAAAATGATTATGGCTTAAACTGCTAGGAAGTCATAAAGACATATTTGAATCCCTATCTCACTACTTTCTAGTTTGAGTTTGAAAAATCAATCCTTCTTTTAAAAGTATTTATTGAGTGTGAATCATATATAAGACCCTATTTTAGGCAATTAACTACTCTGCAAATTTTCAAGAAAAAAAATCCTTTTTTCATAGAACTATGAATATTAAATTTTAAAAAGCCATGTAAGTGGGAGGGTTTTTTTTTAGATAGAGTGTCACTGCAAGTGGGAATTTTTACCAAAAACATAAGTTGTAAGATGACCTATTACAACTTATTTAAAAATAGAATACTTTGGATGGTAATCCGTACTTTAAAATCTTACCATGACAGTGCAACTTGAACAAAAGGATCTATGGTACTTTTGTGAGTTATTCTTCCCATTCTCCCCTGGGGCTAGCCATAAAAATTAGAATCCCTGGCTTGGCACCTGTAGCTCAGCAGCTAGGGCATCAGCCACATACACCCAGGCTGGCAAGTTTGAATCCAGCCCAGGCCTGCCAAACGACGACAACTACAGCCAAAAAATAGCCGGGCGCTGTGGTGGATGCCTGTAGTCCCAGCTACTTGAGAGGCTGAGGTAAGAGAATTGCTAAAGCCCAAGAGTTTGAGGTTGCTGTGAGCTGTGATGCCACAACATTCTACAGAGGGCAACATAGTGAGACTCTGTTTAAAAAAAAAAAACAAAAAAAAACACCTAGAATCCCTCTTCCCCAACTTGGTACATAAAAACAAGAACTTATTTCCTGAAGGCCCACTATCAAACCTAAAATTATTGTGTATAAAAACTAGCAATAAAGAACTATCTAACCTACCCTGTTTGATATGGGTCATAAGAGCCCCCCATTCCAGAGAGTCCTGCCGCACATCCAGACGGAAGGAGTGCCTGCTCAGAGATGTCAACAAGGATCTAGACAAACAAGCCTTGCTGAGTTTCCCCACTCAGTCTACTAGCATTAAATCATGCCCTCTGTGTCCAATCTTATTTCTACATGGTTGTCTATACTTTTTTAATCCTAAGTATAAAAATGGACAATTTCCCCTGTATCTTTGGATCTTTATTCTGAAGGCTCCAATGTATACCTATTAAATAAATTTGTATACTTTTTTTCCTATTAATCAGTCTGCCTCATGTCAGCAAATCTTTAGGGGGCCAAGGATCTTGGCCCCTACATGAGGTTTTTTTGTTGTTGTTGTTTGTTGTTGTTGTTGTTTGGTTGTTGTTTTTTTTAAAAAAACACAGGTCTTGTTTGGGGCTAATCTACCATATTCATGCTCCTGTGAGAACAGTTTGTTTAGGCTAGGTGTGATGGCTTATGTCTGTAACCCTAGCACTCTGCAAGGCCAAGAGGACTGCTCGAGCTCATGAATATAGTAGCTCAGGAATTTGAGACCAGCCTAAGGCAAGAGCAAAGCCTGTCTTTACTTGGGGGGGGGGGGGGGGTCAAAAAATTAGCTGGTATATCTCTGAAGTCTCAGCTACTGAGGAGGCTGAGGGAAGAGGATTGCTTGAGCCCATGAGTTTCAGGTTACTATGAGGTATCATGATGCTATGGCACTCTACCCAGGGCAACAGAGTGAGACTCTGTCTCAAAAAGAGAGAGAAATGAATAGTTTGTTTATAGGAATCAGCTAATAGGACTAATCAATCTTTGACATCAGACTCCTATCGGTGGGGGTCACCACAACATGAGGTACTACATTAAAGGCTCGCAGCATTAGGAAGGTTGAGAACCAAAGCTCTAGCCAAATTCCTTCACTTAGCCATTAATAACAATGGCTAGCCTTTAACAAAGGCTACTATGTATCAGGCATTAAGAGATTCATACCAACTTTATGAAGTTATTTTCATCGTTTCTCTTAAACAGATAAGGAAACTGGTATCAAGTTACTTAATGCCACCCAAAAATTAAGTAGTAGCGACACAGGTCTAACTTCAGAGATTATACTCTGAAGTCCGTTATACTCTTATAATTTGCCCTTGGGTACCAAGGAAGTAAACCTACTAAGATCATGTTCCACCTTCATGGAATTTATTGAGGGATGAGCAAATAAGCAAAATTAGAATTCACGTATGGTACCATGTTAAGATCACTAACACTGATTTTCCTAAGGTGCTAGGGAAACACAGAAAAATACCTAAATTAAAACAAGGATGGTTTCCACAGAAGCTGGCCTCTGAACTGAGTAAGTTGTGTTTGTTTTGTGATGATTTGGGGAGGAGGGGCAATGGAGAAGTCTGTAAGGAATCTGCCATGGTGATATGCATAACTTGCAAAGACTTTAAAATAGTCTTTTAAAGTCAATCAAGGCAAATTGATTCCAGCTGCTGAAGTGAACAGTGAGTTGAGTCCTCATACGCTATATCCAAGAGAAACTGTGTCCCTAAAAAGTACCTTTTAATGGCTGGTTAGGATAGTCAGCCATGGTTAAGCCATCTGTGAGCAATCTCTCTTTTACCTTCAAGATGCAAAGTCATTTATGCGACTTCAATTTTTGATATACAAGAGCCTAAGGATGACTGACAAAACAGATGAGAAATACTGAACATTTTTTTTAATGACGTTTCCTCTGCAATTATTAGAAGAACAGGTGTAAGCAAATATAGAAACTTTTTAAAAGCAGTTTAAATTTTAACTCAAAGCAAGAAGTGGCCTTAATATAACAGACATTCTCTTCTCAGTGGTTTTTATTTTTTTTCTCCATTATGACTTTCCTTTCAATTAAAATATTTATATTTGTCAAAAAGGACATGGTTTGATTTCTATGAACAGAAAAGAGACATTAAACTACCCATCCTGTATCTGCTCTAACCTCAGATATAGACTAAAATTAATCTGTAAAATGTAATCAAATTATATACATTGTCCCTAGAGTCTGAGCTAGTGGTGATTTGCAATGAAATAAAATAAAAAATAAAAATAAAATGCATTATTAACTACCTCTCAGACAAAGTGGTAGACATTTTCAAATATATCATCTCCTAATTTCCTGAACCAGTTTATTAATTTTAAAATGGAAAAGAAGGGAAGTTAAGTTGTAACAGAGAAAACTATAAAAATATAGACAGATAACCACTTCCCTAAAATCCTGAGTACTATAGCTAAGCATTAATACCTAAGCCACTGACACAGTTCTAGAAATAGTTTAAGTAAAACATAATTTCTCTCTCTTTGTCTACAAGTCATGGGCTTCCGAAGCTCACTCATTAGCACAAATGTCCATCCATCTAAGCCTGGGAATACTCATTCCAATTTAACTAGAAATACTTATCACAAATAGAGAAGTTATCTGTAAAATACCTGCTTCCTAATGAGTACCAATGTTTATAAACATTATATTCCCTTTCATGTTTTCTTTACATTCAAACATATGTCATAAAGACATATTTTTGATAGTCAGCTGACTATCCTAAAACATATTTCATGTTTTCTTTACATTCAAACATGTGTCATAAAGACATATTTGAATCCCTGTCTCACTACTTTCTAGTTTGAGTTTGAAAAATCAATCAATCCTTCTTTTAAAAGTATTTATTGAGTGTCAGTCATATATAAGACCCTATTTTATTTTAAAAAGTTTAAATTTTAACTCAAAGCAAGAAGTGGCCTTAATATAACAGACATTCTCTTCTCAGTGGTTTTTATTTTTTTTCTCCATTATGACTTTCCTTTCAATTAAAATATTTATATTTGTCAAAAGGACATGGACAAGTACTTTAGCAATCCACTTATGAGAAAAGACATGGCTATATATATCTCTCTCTCTCTCTATATATATATATATAGAGAGAGAGAGAGAGAGAGAGATTTTTCAAGGTTAACTTAAGGCTGAATTATGGAAGTAAAACAAACATTTATGAATTGCTAATGAAGGACAGGCATGACCTCCCTCTTGCCAACTAGCACCAGGCCCATTTCACAGAGTACTATAGTAATAGACAAGGTGTAATAGTGCTTTAAAGATTTCCTCTCTAAAGGTGGGGTGTGGTGGCTCACACCTGTAACCCTAGCACTGTGGGAGGCCCAGGCAAGTAAACTGCCTGAGCTCAGGAGTTCAAGACCAGCCTGAGCAAGAGCAAGATCCTCATCTCTACTAAAAATAAAAAAACTAGTCAGGTATTGTGGTGGGCACCTATAGTCCCAGCTACTTGTGAGGCTGAGGCAAGAGGATCGCTGGAGCCGAAGAGTTTGAGGTTGCTGTGAGCTCTAATGCCATGGCACTCTACCCAGAGTGACAGAGTGAGATTCTGTCTTAGATAGACAGATAGATGATTGATTGATTGATTTGATTGATTGACAGATAGACTGATGTCCTCTCTAGCAATTCCTTAGATCCAGAATTCCTTCTTAAAGTCTTCAGTGGACATAAGATTGGGCCAGGCTAACCCACAGCCCAGTATCAAACATTAACTGTACTAGGGCAAGCACTCACTATTTAAAAGTATAAATCCATCAAAATTAAACTACTAGATTAGGAAAGATAAATTCAGACTTGGGCTTCAGGAGTGTTATGGATTCAATGTGTCCTTCCCAAAATGAGTATGTTGAAGCCTTAACCCCAGGTGTGATATTTGGGGACAGAGACTTTGGGAGACAAGTTTAGATGAGGTAATGAGGGTAGGAGCCCCCCCATGATGGGATTAGGTCCTTATAAAAAAATGAATAGAGACAAGGGTTTTTCCACTCTTTCTGCCATGTGAGAACACAGCAAGAAGGGGAGCCAACCCCAAATGAGGGTACCTGCAGCTTAATCTTGGACTTCTAGCCTCCAGAACGCTGACAAATAAATAAGTGTCTGTTGTTTAAGACACACGAATGTTCTACAGTACTTTGTTAAAGAAGCCCAAGTTGACAAAGAATTTTAGGGCTTCTCCATTCATAGCACTCAACTAAAAGGCTGCCGTTAGTTCAGTACAAGCTTCTAAACTGGCTGCTTACTACACATTTGTACATACACAGCAAAACAGAAATCTCACTCATTAAAATCCATGGTAGAAAACAATACATAACTCAGAGATACTTTGTACATTTATTATATACAAATTATGTCACCATTAAAATTTAACCATAAAAAATGCTTTCATAATCCAATAGTGACAACTTTTGCAAATGAAATGGGATCCATATTTTTAACTTCAAAAATACAACACACTTTTAACCAGAGTAAATGGGAACCATGGATTTGCTGCCATTGCTACTTAATAATCCTGTATGTCCACTGACATGCATTATTTTTCAGCAGTGAAATTATACTTCTCAAATCAATGCTATTTGTGTAGTAAAGATGAGTAAAGTATTAACATGAATACAGGGATTCAAAGTCTTTTTTCATTCCTGCTGTGTGTATATGCTATTTCTTTTCTTGCACTGGATATTTTAAACACAAATATCAATATAAAACAGACTTTTAAGGTTCATGTCCAGATTTTATTTTTTAAATATGGCCTGACACTGAAGTAAAAACAGTAATTTATTTCAAATTACTATGATTTTTTATTATAAAAATGCAATAATTTTTAAATGTATACTGAATTTTTTATTAATATTTTATCATTTATATCTTTCCAAAGGCACTACACTCTTCTCTCTTTTGTCTCTATGGGACTATTTATTGATCTACAATGCTTTTATCCTTTTAGATACATCAAGATTTTAAATTAAAAAGCATGACACACGGCAATTTAAATTTCCATTCTAAACTTACAGAATCGTATGAGCTCTTGTCAACAAAAGACCAAATTTACTATAATTATGGATTATTTACACTAAAACAAAATAAGAAATCAATATGTAAATGTAATGTTTGTTGTAGCTAATACAGCCAGCAATGACAGATTAGGTTCAAATAGCAATCAGTTTGAAAATCTGGCACGTATGTAAATGAGCTAGGGCCTTTATGTTTACATTTGATTGTATTTCATTCAGGATTTTTAAATTGTCTCAGGGACAGCATAAAAGTAAAATGTTAATCTTTCCACTATAAATATGACTTGAGCTCTCATCATAACTGAAACTAAATTTTGGTTTTGTCCAGCTAAACATATACTAATAATTCTGAGCTAAAGATTACATCATTCTTAATTAACACTCTGCTACAGTTGTTAACATCCTCCAAGACACCATGTTATCATCACCACAAGTTCTGTAACAATCTTAAAACCATGTTTAACGAAGGTTGGCCTCTTACTCTGCAGTTACTTTTAATTGCTTTCTTTGCTGGCAATTAGATATGTCTAGATAAATAAACATTTGGTTTCACATAATTCCTAATGACATTTTTCATGATAATTTCATAGTTCAGGTGGCCTTATGTCTATAATTACTGCTTAATCAATATACTGATACTGGATTCAGCAAAATGTATTAACCAAAGTATATAAGATTAATCAAAATGTGGCAATTAGTGGTGATAGTGATAGATTGTGATCCATCAAATAGTGCATAGCAAAACTGTCAAAATATAATTCTATCCATCTAGACAAAATAGGAAAAAAGCAAAAAAATTATATTTATAGATATATTAATTTTTGTTTCATGATAGTGACCAAGTTTCTCACTATCCATTAAATCAACCATAGAGAATGCCTGCAGTTCTTTTTCAAAGTGTGATGCTAACAAGCTAATCTCAGTGGTCACTGACCTATCAAAAGACAATAAACTATATAAATGGGTTTGGTACATCAACTCCAATTAGACGTGTTGTGAACTTTATCGATGCTTTAATTGGGGACAAGTTTCTTCTTTCATCTAGAATGTATAACTTTTAAGAAAATATCTTCTTCTTAAAAAAGAGTCAAAGCTCATTTACAGGCAGAGGCTCACGCCTATAATCCTAGCACTCTGGGAAGTCACAGCAGGAGGAATGCTTGAGGCCAGGAGTTCAGATCAGCCTGGACAACATGGGGAGATCACATCTCTACAAAAAATGGGAGAATTAGCTGGACATGATGGTGCACACCTCTAGTCCCAGATACTTGGGAGACTGAGACAGGAGGGTTGTTTATGAGCCCAGGAGTTTAAGGTTGCAATAAGCTATGATAATACCACTGCACTCTAGCCCAGGCAACAGAACAAGACACTATCTCCAAAATGAGCCAGTTTTAAGTGGTCTTTTAAGAACTCCAACACTTCCAATTTTACTTTCACAAAATCTAATAATGATGCTCACTGGAATTTTATTTAGGTTGAACAACAATCATATTAATGTACTTGAAATATTGATTTTATCTATTAATTCTTAAGAAATGACAAGTTACTTTAAGAATGATACATCAAATCATGTGTTGTTCTGATTATAACAATGGTAACTTAAAATATTTTTACAGATAAATACTGAAGGAGTTCAGGAAATGTCAACCCAAAATAAGATGTTTTGGTATGCTGATTACTTTGAACTGAGGGCTCTTGGACAACAGCAGACACAGACAGGTTTTCTCTGAGCTTCCCTTATCTGCCTTAAGATAGATCCTCCAAAAGGAACTCAATGGTCAGGAATCCCCTCCCTAGGAATCTTATCAACTAGGGAAGATTAATAATCTGGATCACAGGAGAGGAGACTGGAGGTGGACACCACGTCCAGACAATCACCTCTTCTTCTGAGGGCTGCTCTAAAACAACTGTTATGACCTGAGAGACCTTTTATTTGCATAATACCACAACCTTTATTCACCATGCACTTCTTTCCCTCACCATCTCATAACTTGTATGTTACCACTCCTCAACCAGAAACCCTAAGGCCCTGTAGCTCAAGATGCTATATAAGCTTAAACACCTGGCCATTCTTCAAGTCTCCTATTTTGTGGGACTCTCATGTGTATACATATAATTAAACATGGTTTTTCTCTTGTTAATCTGTCTTATGTAAATTTAATTTGCAGACCAGCCAAGGAATTAGAAGGGTAAAGGGAAGCCATTTTTCTCTCTCCTACAATATCCTAATGGAAATCTTAAAAAAGTTGTTTTAGGGCGGCACCTGTGGCTCAGTGAGTAGGGCGCCAGCCCCATATAACGAGGGCAGTATCTATTGCAGGAATAGATGGGCAAACCTGGCCCCAGCCAAACTGCAAGAAAAAATAACTGGGTGTTGTGGCAGGTGCCTATAGTCCCAGCTATTTGGGAGGCTGAGGCAAGAGAATCACCTAAGCTCAAGAGTTGGAGGTTGCTGTGAGCTGTGACATCACAGTACTCTACTGAGGATGACAAAGTGAGACTCTGTCTCTTTAAAAAAAAAAAGAAAGAAAGAAAGAAAGAAAAAAGTTGTTTTATAAAGCATTTGGGGGTAAAAAAAATTACAACTGATGCATTCGGAACATTTATTTGCACATACAAAGTTTTCAGACAACTGTTAACTTAAAGGTCTCCTTTTCTGCCACATGTCTAAAACCTTACAAATCAGTAAAAGCCGTCATGCAGAAGACACTCAGAGAAAACTATTTCCAATGAAATCATAGCAAATTATTGGAAATACTAAAACCTATTGTATTTTTTGTTGTGTGTGTGTGGGGGGGTTGTTTGTTTGTTTCTTTGTTTTTGAGACAGAGTCTCACTTTGCCACCCTGGCTAGAGTGCTGAGGCGTCACAGCTCACAGCAACCTCAAACACTTGGGTTTAAGCGATCCTCTTGCCTCAGCCTCACAAGTAGCTGAGACTATAGGCAGTAGAGATGGGATCTCACTTCTGCTCAGGCTAGTCTCCAACTCCTGAGTTCACACAGTCCACAACCTTGGCTTCTCACAGTGCTAGGATTACAGGTATGACCCACCGCACCCGGCCTGAGTTGTTCTGTTTGTTTGGAGATGAGTCTCACTCTGTCCCCCAGGCTAGAATGCCATGGCCTCAGCCTAGCTTACAGCAACCTCACATTCCTAGGCTCAAGTGCTCTTTCTGCCTCAGCCTCCAAAGTAACTGGAACTACATACACCTGCCACCATGCCCCACTAATTTTTCTATTTTAGTAGAGACAAGGTCTTACTGGTTTAGAACGCCTGACCTCAAGTGATCCTCCTGCCTCAACCTCCCAGAATGTTAGGATTACAGGCCTGAGCCACTGCACTCAGCCCTGTTTTTGTTTTGTTTTGTTTTTTGAGATTTAAAATAAAAATACCCTAGACCAGGTATGATGGATCATGCCTATAATCCTAGCACTTTGAGAGGTCGAGGTGAATGGATCCCCTCTGCTCACGATTTTGAGACCAGCCTGAGCCAGAGCAAGACCTCATCTCTAAAAATAGCCGGGAGTTGTGGCAGGAGCCTATAGTCCCAGCTACTCGGGAGGCTGAAGCTATAGAATTGCTTGAGCCCAAGAGTTTAAGGTTTCTGTGAGCTGTGGCGCCATGGCACTCTACCCAGGGTGACAAAATGAGGCTCTGTCTCAAAAAATAAATAAATAAATAAAAATGATAAGATAAAATAAAATAAAACCTAGACAAACAAATCCTTCATTGGCAGTTGCTCATCTATTCCTGAAATAATTGCATCACTCTGCCCTTTCACTCAAAGGACTGAGTTATCTAAGATGGACCAGCAAGCACTGCTTCTAGTTTACTTCACACATGAACTAGCTTGAAATAAGAATTTAGTGCTCAGCTTGGTGCCTGTAGCTCAGTGGTTAGGGCACTGGCCACATGCACAGGGGCTGGTGGGTTTGAACCCAACCAGGGCCTGCTAAACAATAATCTCCTCCACCACCACCACCCCCCAAAAAAAAGTGGCATGCGCATGTAGTCCCAGCTACAGGGCTGGGTTTGAACCCACTGCCTCCAGTATACGGGGCTGGCACCCTACTCCTTTGAGCCACAAGCGCCGCCCACTCTGTATTCTTAAACAACAAATCCCCATTCCCTTCCCCTCACCCCCAGCCCTGGGCAACCACCATTCTACTTTGTATCTCTATAGGTAAGTCATACAAATAGAATCATAGGGCATTTTTCTTTCTGTCCTGGCTTATTTCATTTAGCACAGTGTCCTCAGGGTTCATGCATGTTGCAGCCTGTGTCAACATTACCTTTCCTTTTAAAACTGAATAATATTCAATATAGATAGATAGATAGATATGTATGTACCACAATTAGTTTATCCATGCATCTGTCAGGGGACGCTTGGGCTGCTTCTACCTTTTGGCTATTGTGAGTAATGCTGCTATGAATAAGACTATATAAATATCTCTTAAAGAGCCTGTTTTCAATTCTTTTGGATATATACCCAGAAGTGGGATTGCTAGATCATATGGTAGTTCTTTTTCTTTTTGTTTTAATTTTTTTAAGGAACCTCCATACTGTTTTCCATAGCAGTTGCACCATTTTGTAATCCTACCAGCCGTGCACAAGCACTCTGATTTCTCCAGATCCTTGCCAACTCTTCCTTTTCTTCTGCCCCCCCCCTCCATTTTCTTCCTTCCCCCTGCTGTCCCAATGGGTATGAGGTAATATTGCCTTGTGGTTTTAATTTGCGTGTTTCCAATGATTAGTGATGTTATCATTCCATGTACTCATTGGCCATTTGTGTGTCATCTTTGGAGAAATGTCTATTCAAGTTCGTTGTCCCTTTTTAAAGCAGGTTGCTTTGTTGTTGTTGAGCACAATTCTTGGTCGTAAGACATGATGAACCATGTCTTACCTCCCTGTGGGGATTTACCTGATCCTACAGTTGGCTCAAATTCTTCTGGAGTTCAGGAACTATCATATTTCTACTTCTTGTATCTCTATAGAAAAGGGGTGGCAAGTTATGGTAGAGAGAGCTTGCCATGCAATGCCTAAACTGTCTTTTCTATTATGACTAGGTTTATAAGGCAGGCCTACTGCATCAGTCCATCGGGCTCTGAAGACTGAGTCATAACTCCTTCTTATAGTCCACCTGAAAGACAGGATCTTAAGATTTAAATGTGGAGTGAGAGGTAAAAAAATCTCACCAGGAATGAGTTAGAATCTAAAGAAATTTTCTCTAAAGGGATGAATTAAGAAACACTCTCTGAAGAAGACAGGTGCACGGCCTACGGACATACGAAAAATGCTCATTATCCTTAATCATCAGAGAAATACAAATCAAAACTACTTTTTTTAGAAGTACATTTTTAAAAGATTAGCCCACAAAATCCCAAAACCAGAGATGTTGGTGTGGATGTGGAGAAAATGGAACACTTCTGCACTGCTGGTGGGAATGCAAACTAATACGTTTCTTTTGGGAAGATGTTTGGAGATCACTTAGGGATCTAAAAATAGACCTGCCATTTATCCTTCAATTCCTCTACTAGGCATATATCCAGAAGACCAAAAATCACATTATAACAAAGATTTGCACCAGAATGTTTATTGCTGCCCAATTCATAATTGCTAAATTATGGAAGAAGCCCAAGTGCCCATCAACCCATGAATGGATTACTAAATTGTGGTATATGTACACCATGGAATACTATGCACTCTTAAAAAAAGATGGAGACTTTACCTCTTTCTTATTTACATGGATGGAGCTGGAAGATATTCTTCTTAGCAAAGTAACTCAAGAATGGAAGAAAAAGTATCCAATGTACTCAACCCTATTATGAAACCAATTTATAGTTTTCATATGAAAGCTATAACCCAACTATAGCCCAAGAAGAAGGGGAAAGAGGAGAGGGAGGGGATGTGAGGGGTAGGATGGGTGGAGGGAGAGTAATTGCAGGACCACACCTACAGTGTATTTTACAAAGGTACATGTTAAATTTTACTAAGGGTAGAGTATAAATGTCTTAACACAATAACTAAGAAAATGCTGTGAAGGCTATGTTAACCGGTTATTATTTGAAAATATTTCAAATGGTATATAAAACCAGCACTTTGTACCCCATGGTTGCATTAATGTACACAGCTATGATTTAATAAAAAAAAAATTAAAAAATAAATAAATCTGTTATTTTTAAATTATATCCTCCTAAAGTTCCTATACTGAAGTCTTAACTCCCTAGTGCCTCAGAATACAACTACTTTGGAGGTAGTCTTTAAAGAGGTAATTAAGTAAAATGAGGTCATTCAGGCAGGTTAATCCAGTATAACTGGTGTTGTTATGAGAAAAGGAAATTTAAACACAGGTACAAAGTGAAGACCCGGGAATGACACAGGGAGAAGACAACTATCTATTGGCCAAGGAGGTGGGCCTCAGGGAAATCCAACCCTGCTAACACCTTGATCTCAGAGTTTAGACTCCAGAATTATAAGAAAATTAATTTTTGTTGTCTATATCATTGAATCCATATTTTGTTATGGCAGCCCAGGAAAACTCGCATACGTGTGCATAACCTAATGAAAAACACTGATCCCACTTTATGACTAGGATATTTTTAAAAGATTTCTAGACTATTTCTTTGTTAATTATGTCTAGAATTTTATCTAGAATCATAAGTAAGCTCAGTTTATGGAAGGTGGTTTACAAGATCTATTTTCTTCCTCCCTTTATAGATGGGATATATTCATATATGCAGCCTCTCGGGGCCTCTCTTGTCCTCCACACATCACTAACACAAGCTCTTTCTCCTGGATATAATCTGTGTGTGTAATACTATTCAAGCTCATTTAAGTAATTACATACTCCTCTTTTTTTATCCCCTAATCATTTTAGGCTTCAGCCGCTTTTTCACAAGTGTCTTCCTTCTTTCTAGCCTATCATGTTGACAGAGATGAGAAAAGCTAATTATTAATAGAAGGTGACCAAGTCCATCTTTTCTCTGTCATCTTCACATGCAGTGGGCTTATAAAATTCTTGTTCTTGCTCTGAATATGTTTAAATTGGCAGTCTTTTGAATTTTTGTTAGCTTTATCTTAATCTGGGCTTTACTATGTCTACCCTATTCTAACAGGGGAGAGGCATTCTGCTGTATTTTTATGAAGTGTTTTTCTCTCCTGCTGTCTTGTATGTTGGAAGCATTAAACTTGGTTGGAATCAAAATAGCATGCTATCTATTCTCTGTGTGAACTGAGTCAACTTGCTTAATCTAAGTTCATTTGTCTGTAAAATGGAGCTGAATAATATCCCATCTTATAAGAGAAGCCATTGTGAAATTATGGTTAAATTACATAATACATGCAAAAAACATCTTATAAATTATGTAGTTCAGATATATGCAGAACGTTATTATTGTTATTACTATTATCAGACTAATCCTTCTAGTTCTGAGTTTCAAAAAATACTTATGAAACTAGATCACTCTCATTTACTTATTTTTTATTTTTACTTATTTTTTTTTAAGAAACTCAGACTTACGGAATTCAAAATATAAACACGAGTATGTAGTGAAAAATCTCCTTCCCATTTCTCAGTTTCTCAGCGCACAATGTCACTATTTCAAAGCAACCAGTATTTCCTATGGATGCTTCCAGAAATATTTTATGCATATCCACATATATATCCTTTCTCCTCTCCCCTCCTTTTTTGCCCACATGGTAACATCATATCTGTTCCTTTCTATACCACCATAGAAAGGATGTTCTTCCTCAAGTTGCCAAAATCTCTCTCTTGGGAATTTCCTCTCCTTATTGAGTTCCCTTCCATTTATATTCTCTGATTTAAGCTCACAAGTTTCTTTTCTCTCTGTTTTTAAAATCTGTCCTTTAGCAATCTATATTATACACCTAACTTTACACAATATGATGACAAATCACTTTCCCCTCTAATCTGCAATGGAAGAAGAAAATAAATCACCATCTTTGGCAGCAAGAAACGTTTGGTGCTTACAGACCCTACGTAAGATCCATTTTGTATAGAGGCAGTGTTTTAATGTTCTCATGGAAGGCATTATGGCCTAATAGAAAGAGATTATGCCTTGTAGTCAGCCAGACCTAAGACCTCGCTCTACAGCTCTTAAACTGTTTGGCACTGGCCCAATTTCTGAACCTCACCTTATTGGGTCTCCATGTCCACATTTAAAGAGTGGATCTAATAAATAATACTTCAATGCATTACATAATGTGCATATGGTACCTGGCATATCATATGTGCTTCGTAAATATTGATCCTCTTTGTTCTTATACTATTTTGTTAGTATTTTTTTATTGTTAAATCACAGCTGTGTACATTAGTGCAATCACCTGTACCCATTCTAAGATGCACCGTAGATGTGGCCCCACCCATTACCTTCCCTCCACCAAAACCTCCCCCCCCTTCCCCTTCCTTGGCCCTTTCCTTATAGTCTTGTGCTATAGTTGGTTTATAACCTTCATGTGAAAGCTATAATTTAGCTTCATAGTAGGGCTGAGTACATTGGATACTTTTTCTTCCATTCCTAGGATACTTTGCTAAGGAGAATATGTTCCAGCTTCATCCATGTAAACATGAAAGAGGTAAAGTCACCATCTTTCTTTAAGGCTGCATAGTATTCCATGGTATACATGTACCACAATTTGCTAGTCCATTCGTGGGTCAATGGGCACTTGGGCTTCTTCCATGACTTAGCAATTATGAATTGGGCGGCAATAAACATTCTGGTACAGATGTCTTTGTTATATTGTGACTTATGGTCTTCTGGGTATAAACCTAGTAAAGGAATTTTCATATTTGTGAGAGTAGAGTTTCTTGCAGTATTCGTTAAGGATTTTTTGAATTTCTGAGGGGTCTGTTGTTATTTTATTGTTACCATTTCTGATTGATGAAATTAGAGATTTGACTCTTTTTTCCTGGTTAGGTTGGCCAAGGGTTTATCTATTTCATTGATCTTTTCAAAAAACCAACTTTTGGATTTATTAATCTGTTGTATAATTATTTTGTTTTCAATTTCATTTAATTCTGCTGTGATTTTGGTTATTTCTTTTCTTTTGCTGGGTTTGGGGTTGAAGTGTTCTTCTTTCTCCAGTTGCTTGAGATGTTCCTTTAAGTTATTAACTTCCTTTATTTCTGTTTTCTTGAGGAAGGCTTACAGTGCTATAAATTTCCCACTTAGGACTGTCTTTGCAGTATCCCTGAGGTTTTGGTAATTCGTGTCTTGATTGTTGCTTTGTTCCAAAAATTTGGTGATTTCCTTCTTAATCTCATGTATGACCCTTGTAACTTTCAGCATAAGGTTGTTTAGCTTCCATCTTTTTGCATGGGTATGCAGGTTCCTGTTGTTATTGAGTTCAACTTTTATTCCATGATGGTCTGAGAAGATGCAAGGAATAATTTCTGGGTTTTTTTTGTTTGTTTGTTTGTTTTTTAATTTGCTGAGGTTAGATTTGTGGCCTAGGATGTGGTCAATTTTGGAGTATGTTCTGTGGGCTGATGAGAAGAATGTGTATTCAGTTTTGTTGGGATGAAATGTTCTGTAGATGTCTGATAAGTCCGGATGTTGAAGGGTTGAGTTTAAATCTAAAATTTCTTTGCTTAGCTTCTTTTTGGAGGATCTATCCAGGACTGCTAAAGGGATGTTAAAATCTCCAACTACTATGGAAGTGGAGGAAATCGAGTTGTTCATGTCTGTTAGAGTTTCTCTTATAAATTGAGGTGCGTTGTGGTTGGGTGCATAAATATTAATAATTGAGATCTCATCATATTGAGTATTACCTTTAGCAAATATGAAGGAAATCACCAAATTTTTGGACCAAAACAGCAATCAAGACACGAACTATCATAATCTCTGGGATACTGCAAAGGCAGTTCTAAGAGGAAAATTTATACCACTGCAAGCCTTCCTCAAGAAAACGGAAAGAGAGGAAGTTAATAACCTACTGGAACATCTCAAGCAACTGGAGAAAGAAGAACACTTCAACCCCAAACCCAGCAGAAGAAAAGAAATAACCAAAATCAGAGCAGAATTAAATGAAAT
>CAUYPK010064559.1:0-16225 GCA_963574355.1 Loris lydekkerianus
TGAATAACCTGTGGCTTCTCTAACCTAAAACTGAGAATCTGTCCCAGTTTGAAGGTACTGGGTGGGCATCACTCTTGCAAAATTTCTTTATCCAATCATTCTGAGCATTTTCTAATGGCTGTATAACCTGTGGCTTCTCTAACCCAAAACTGAGAATCTGCCCCAGTTGGAAGTTGAGTATTACTTTAGAGAAATTTCTTTATCCAATCATTCTGAGCATTTTCTAATGGCTGAATAACCCATGGCTTCTCTAACCCAAAACTGAGAATCTGTCTCAGTTGCAAGGTGCTGGATGGGCATCACTCTTGCAAAATTTCTTTATCCAATCATTCTGAGCATTTTCTAATGGCTGAATAACCTGTGGCTTCTCCAACCCACAGAACTGTGAAACTGTACCTAAGTCCTTCCCTCATGGAGCACCGGCAATTCCAGGAATTGAACTGTGAAACTGTACCTAAGTCCTTCCCTCATGGAGCACAGGCAATTCCAGGAATAGAATGGGGTTGGTGAGGCTCAGCGGGAATTCTTGCATAGGGGAAATGGCAATTCTCCGCCCCACCTTAGTGGAGCACAGGAGATGCATGGAGATTCCTATGTCCCTGTAATTGTTGATGTGACTTGGTGTGGTTCTCATAGTCTCTGAAGCCCTACAGTCTGTTCTGCCATGCAAGCAGCCTGGGCTGTCCCTCCAAGGTTGGACACCCTCCACCAAGCTGGTCATGTGGATTTGTCAGGGCATTTGGAGCACTGCCTGCTCATGACACTTCCTTCCACACTCATTCCAGGTCATATTTGGATAAATGGGCTGCATTCTCGGCCCCAGCACAAACTTCAGGGTTATGTATATGGTTCTAGAGTTCAGTATGTCAGCCTGTCTACCCTCTCCCTCAGACTTGTAAAACTACCTCATGGTATTCAGTGGTCAGGTTACCCCATGGCCTAGTCCAGGGCTTCAGCCCTGAAAATAGAGCAGGAAATCCCACCCCATTCCCCCAAGATGACACATTACTACTAGTTATAGTAAAACTCATCAGATCTTTGCATCCAACAGCTGCTGTTACTTCTGATCCTAGTGTGCAATGTTCTAATCATGTTTTTTCTACCAAAGTGGTTTACATTAATTACATGTATTTTCTTTGTTCTCTCTTTTCTTTTTCAGGGAATGGAAGAAGATTATATTAATTGCCATTCCATTTTTTTAATTCTATTTCTTTTTCAAGGCAACAAAGAGGATTTTAGTAATTATATTCCTTTTTATTTTCCAGGGCACCTAATAGATTATATTAATTACAATTAAAATTTTTTATTTTCTTTTTTAACCATGGTACAAACAAAATTTTAGTAATTGTAGTGAATTTTTTTTCTTCTTACTTTTCTTTTCTTTCTTTTTTTTTAAATCTGCTATGCCTTAGGGTCAGCCAAACCCTATAGCCCAGTGTTAAAAGGAAAAGAAAGAAAGAACAACAAGAAACTGCACATGAGCAGGAACTAGCAAAAGAATCCTAATATGAAAAATCAAAAGAGATCAACTTCCCAAAGGGATCACAATGGAGCAAGAGCAGAGAACTCCAATGATAAATTCTTGAGGCTGGGGACAGTGGTTTATGCTGCTAATCCTGGCACTATAGGGGGCTGAGGTGAGAGGATTGATTGAGCCCAGGAGTTTGAGACCAGCCTGTGCAATAGTGAGACCCTGTTTCTACTCTAAAAATGAGACAAGTAGCCTGGTGTCATGGCCAGTGACTGTAGTACCAGCTCAAGAATTGCTTGAGTCCAGGAGTTTTAGCTTGTTGTGAGCTATTCTACCATGGCACTCTAGGCAGAATGACAGGGTGAGATTCTATCACCCATCTCTGCTCCCTCAGAGAAATTATTGAAATTATAGAAATGGAATTCAGATGATGGATAGTATGGAGGATAAAGGTGAAAAACAACAAAAAAAAAGCCCAAAGTGTCAAGAAATTAACAAAATTAAAGATAACATCACCAAGGATTGGGACAATATTAGGAAGTATAGAATAATGGAGCATAACTGATAGAGACGTTCAGAGAGTTTGAAATCACAGAAGAGAGTTTCAGCAATAGATTAAACTCTGGAAAGGAAAGAATCTTAGATTGAAGGCAACACTTTTCAGCTGACCCAATCATTTTACCTTTTGACTGCCAACAATGCCTATTGGCATTCAAAGAAGATGTTTATTTAGTATGAAGGATACCTGTAGGTACATTTTGTTTCTGAGTGCTCCACAGTCAAAAGGTTAAAGGGACAGAAAAGAAGAATGCAAAAGCAGAGTGGTCAAGTGGAGAGATATAGAACTATGCAAAGCATAGAAATGTACAAATTATAAGTATCTCTGAAGGAGAAGAAGAGTGCACCAAATGCAGGGAAGCTCTAGTTGAAGATCTTATAGCTGAAAATGTTCTAAGCATTGACAGGGACTCAGATACACAATGAATAGCTGGCTCTTGAACTCCTTGATGATTCAATTTAAATAAAGGATCTCATAGGCACATTGTAATTACTCTCATCAGAGTCAAAATGAAAGGGAAGATTTCACAAGCTTATAGGTATAAGGAGCATATGAGCAACATGGATATATGAATTAACAGCTGATTGCTCAGCAGAAACTTTGCAAGTCACAAGAGAGTAGGCTTCTATATTCAATCTTCTCAAAAAAGAGCAACTGCCATTTGGGAAGAAGAAGGTGGACTGTGGCAACAGGGTCACTTGAGCTCAAGAGTTTTAGCTTGTTGTAAGCTGTGTCTCCCAAAAAAAGAAAAATAAATTATAGAAATGGAATTCAGAAGATGGATAGTATGGAAGATAAACATGAAAAGCAACAAAAAGAAGCCAAAAGATTCAAGAAAGTAACAAAATTAAATATAACATCAAGAAATGGAACAACATTAGGAAGCATAGAATGGAGAATAAATGATAGAACGAGGCATTTAGAGAGTTTCACAGCAGAGAGTTTTAGCAACATATGAATCCATGGAGACTAAAGAATCTTAGAACTTGAAGACAGGAACCTTCAGCTGACCCAATCGTTTAACATTTTGAATGCCAGCAATGCATCTAGTCATTCTAATGTGATGTTTGTTTGGTGTGAAGAACACCTGTAAGCTCATGTTGTTTCTGAGTGTTCCACACTCGAAGGGTTAAAAAGGTAGAAAAGAAGAGAGTAAATGCAGAGCAGTCTAGTAGAGACACAGAACCATGCAAAGTACACAAATGTCCAAATTAGAGGTATCCCTGAAGGGGAAGAAGAGAGTACCAAAAGCTATGATCATTGAAAATTTTCCAAGCATTGAGAGGAACTCAGACATATAGTTACTAATTGGTTCTTGAACTCCTAGACAATTAAATACAACATCTCCTAGATCCATTGTAATTACCCTTGTCAGTGACAGAATGAAAGAGAAGATTTTGTGTGTTTCCAGGTGTAAGGAGCATCTGAACAAATAGGGTAAATGAATTGAGTTAATAGCTGATTGCTCAGCAGAAACATTGCAAGCCAGAAGAGAGTAGGCTTCTATTTTCAATCTTTTCAAAAAGAACAACTCCAATTTGGGAGTAAGAGGCCAAGACTAGAGACAACTCTTTAACAGACACTTTGTTGAGATCAGGGAAAGACGATTGTAGCCATCTCTGGGTGAGGCATCCAGTTCAGAAAGCATCACTTTTGGGGCACAGAGAAACAGGAGAGGACCCCAGGATCCAGCAATCATTCAAGAGCTGTGGAAAACAAACACAGAGGAGCATGCTTGAGTGCTAAAAGACACAGGCAGACTGGCTGGCTGGCCTTCCAGCATTGGTATAAGGACAGAGAATGTCTGTCCTGCAGTTTTTTCCTGAACTTGGGGAATCCTCAAAGCTACTTGGGGAGAGCTTATGTGATCAAGTGAACTTGGACAGCACCCAGCAGGCAGATTGAGCCATTGGGCAGAGGGGACCTCTCATCATTAGAATACTATCAGGGTGCCACTATTGTGGGAGAGCTGCCTTGGAGGAACAGTCTGCAAAGTCCTAGTGCAAGGCTCTTTCTGGCACACTTGCAGAGCGGGGCAGCCACCTTTGGGTGAGTTGGATGAATCCCAGACCCCCAGGAAATCACTTTGCATCCAAGGGGCACTGTACTAAAGGTCAAGGCATGTGTCCTAAGTAGTCACATGAGAGAGTCACATGAAAGAGTCACATGGCTGTATGTGCACATGGGTCTAACAAGAGAGCTTCAGGCTCTCAACCTTGTGGAAATTCAGGGCAAGTAAATCATGAAGACTGGGAAGGGTCTGCTCAGCAACTAGATAGTGGTCTGTGGCCCCAATCTTATATAGCAGAATCAGTGGTTTGAGTAGCATTTCCTAACCCAAGAGTGCCACTGTGTTTCCAGGCAATACATTACAATATATACATGTATGTGTATATATATGTATAGATAATTTTTCTTTCTTTTTAATTTCTTTAATTTTTCTCTCTCTCTTTTTTTTTGTTTCCTTATTTGTTATTGTTGTTCTATTTTTATTTTTTATTTTTACTTTTTCCACTCCTAAGGGCTGCATTTTTGCTATGGTTTTAGCTCCTTTTATTTTTTTTTTAGATTTTTTTCCTTTTCTCCATTTTGTTGAGGGTTTTTTTTTCATATTTTTGTTTTTTAATTTTTACTTTGTTCAAAAGTAATGCGTCAAACCTTGCTATGGTTTTTCTACTCCTATTGTTCTTTCTTCCCTTTCCATTTCCCTCCTTTTTCTCCTTTTTTTTTTTTTTTGTAGAAATTTTTCTACTTTTCTTATCTTCCCACATAAATTTCTCAAATAACAGCTAAGATATCCCTTTATTTGCATTTCATATAATTTTATTTTCAATTTCCTACATATAATTTTATTATTATTAATTTTTCTAATCTGTTTTATTCTATTTCATTGTGTATTCCATATATGACATAGAGTCTCACTTCAAGTCAGTAGGATACCCTAATGTCTTCTAGCTTTGTCCTTTGGAAGGATGGATTTGTTAGGCCCCTGTGCACATACAGCCAAACTTTCTCTATATTTGGTGCAAATTGGTTCTTGGTTTTACTCAGGCAGGTAAGGAGCTGCTGACCTTGAGTGACCTACCAAAACTGACCCCCTAGAGCCATTGTATTGTTGGTGTGGGTCAAAGCATCCTGATGAAACCAGTATTACTCTTGTTTCTGTTCTTTTCTCCATTAAACATTTTTTTTTCTGTTACCTCCACCACTTTTTTTTTTTCTCTTTTTCTCTCTTCTCTCTGCTTTCTCTTCTCTTCCTCTTGGCCTTATAGCAAAAGGATATTTCAAAACCTTAGCACAGAGAAAAGGCAACATGAAAAGAAGGAGGAAGTGACAGGAAAAGTAGGGGGAGAAGGTGAAGAAGACAAAAAAACTTATGAGTAGGAACTAGCAGAAAAATTCTGGCAACATGAAATACCATAACTGATCAACCCTCTCCACTCAAGGTATCATCAGGTAATCACTGTAGAGTATTCATCTATAAAGAAGTTATGGAATTGACTGAAAGGGAATTTAAAATGTGGATGGTAAAATAATGAAGCGAATCGAATAGAAAGTAGAGTATGAAAAAATTTTTCAAAAAATGAGCCAAATTAGGAAAGACATGAAGAGACTAGAAAGGATATATTTGAGCTTTAGAAAATGAAGGAATCATTCAAGAAATGTAAAGATGCAATAGGAAGAAGCAATGACATATTACATCATGGAGAAGAAAGAATCTCAGAGCTAGAGGACAACACTGTCCAACTAACCCAGGCAGCAAAATAGGTAACAGAGAAGAGAGAGAAAAAAGAGCATTCACTCATAGAATTATGGGACTTTTCAAAGCATTCAGACATAGAAATTATAGGTATCCCTAAAGGGGAATAAGAATGTCCCAAAGGAATTAGCCCTGCTGGAGGATATTATAAATGAAAATTTCCCAAATGTCACTAAAGATTCTGAAACACTCCTTTCAGAGGGATATTGAACTGTGAGTCATCTCAGCACAAACACAGAATCTCCAAGATACATTGTCATGAACCTATCCAAAATCTAGACAGAAGAGAAAATTCTGCAAGGAGCCAGGAGTATGTACTAATTTCCCTTTGGGAAAGATCCATCAGGTGAAAGCAGCCTTTTCAACTGAAAACTTCAAAACTTGAAGAACATGGTCACCTCTCATTAGCCTTCTAAAGGAAAACAAGTTTTAGCCCAGAATTCTGTACCATGGCAAACTAAGCATCAAAATTGATAGAGAAATCAAATCATTTACTGATATGCACACATTATGAAAATTTGTCACAAGACCATTTCCACAGGAAATAGTTAGATCTATTCTCCACATTGACCATCACAAGAGACCACCAGTAAAGTAAACATGGAAAAACTAAAGCACAAAGCCTAGCTTCCACAATGGCACAAAGATAGTACTAAGCAATAGATTTTCACCAAATAAGATGACTAGAAACTTAACATATTTATCAATTCTCTCAATAAATATTAATAACTTGAATTCCCCACTGAACAGGCACCGGCTAGCTGATTGGATAATAAAAGGACAAGCCATCTATGTGCTATGTTCAGGAAACACACCTAACTTTGAAGAACAAAACAAGAAAGGTTATAAAATGGAAATCAGAAGAAAAGAGGGGTGACAATCTTCTTCTCAGGTACAAATGTATTTGAGGCAACTAAAGTTAAGAAATGGAAATCAGAAGAAAAGAGGGGTGACAATCTTCTCAGATACAAATTTATTTGAGGCAACTAAAGTTAAGAAATGTAAAGATGGTCAATTGATACTGGTCAAGGGAACAATACATTGAGAGAAAATTTCAATTCTAAATATTTATGGACCCAACTTAAATGCTCCCAGCTTTATGAAAAGGGACCTTAATTGGTCTAAAAATATATTTTACAACACCATATGAACTGGGACTTTAACACTCCTCTTACAGAGCTGGACAGATCCTCTAAACAGAAAATAAACAAAGAACCAAGGGAATTAAATGCAACCCTAGAAAAACTGGGGTTAATAGACATATGCAGAACACACCAATTCTGTATAAAGAACTACAGATCAACTTCCCTAGTGAATATTAATTCAAAAATATGCAGTAAAATCTTAGCTAATAGATTGCATCTGCACATAAAAAAAGATACCTCACTATCAAATATTCTTTTTCCCAGGGATGCAAGTTAATTTAACATACCCAAAACCATAAATGTAATTCCCCGTATCAACACATGGAAAAACAAAGGCCATATGATCCTCTTATTAGATTCAGAAAAAGCATTTGACAAAATAGAGCAATTCTATTCTAACAAGAACACTTAAGGAAATAGCCATAGATGGCACATTTCTTAAACTGATTGAAGACATCTATGACAAACACACAAGTACCTTCATACTGATGGAGTAAAACTGTCAGGTTTTCCCCTTAAAACTGGAACCAGACAAGACTGTCCTTTATTACCTCTACTATTTAACATACTTCTGGAAGTTCTAACTAATAAAATCAGGCACAAGAAGGGCATCCAAGTGGGGACAAAGTAGGTCAGACAGTTGCTTTTTGTTGATGATATGATATTCTACTTAATAAACCCAGGTACACAACTACAAGAAATACAGTAGTGTCTTAGGGTATAAAATAAATATCCAAGAATCAGTTGCCTTTTAATACACCAATAGCATGCATGTTGAGAAGCAAATGAAGGACACAATTCCCTTCACAGTTGCTTCAAAGGAAATGAAATACCTAGGAATATACCTAAAGAAAGAGGTGAAGGATCTCTACAAAGAAAAATTATGAATATCTAAGAAGAGAAATAGTAAATCACATTAACAAATGAAAGAAAATACTATGCTTTAGGTTGAAAAGAACAACATTGTTAACATGTCTCTACTACCCAAACGAATCTACAGATTTCATGTAATCCCTGTTATGTTTCCAACATCATCCTTGTAGAAGAACTGGAAAAAAATACTTCTTCATTTTGTATGAAATGATTAAAAAAAAAAAAAAACCTGTACATCCAAGGCAATTCTTAAAAACAAAGTTGGAGGCATCACTCTACCAGACTTCAAATTATATTAAAAGTCCACAGATAACAAAACAGCATGACATTGACACAAAAATAGAGATATAGGTATTTAGAACTGAATAGAAAACACAGAGATGAAACCAGTGTCTTATTGCCATCTGAACTTCAATAAACCAAACAAAAGCATACACTGGGAAAAAGAATCTTCACTTGGCTCAGCGACTGTAGCTCAGTGGTTAAGGCACCAGCCATATACACCGAGGCTGGCAGGTTCAAACCCAGCCCGGGCCTGCTAAACAACAATGACAACAAAATAATAGCCAGGTGTTGCAGTAGATGCCTGTAGTACCAGCTACTTGGGAAGTTGAGGGAAGAGAATCACTTAAGGCCAAGAGTTGGAGGTTGCTGTGAGCTGTGACATCATAGCTCTCTACTGAGGGTGACGTAGTGAGTCTCTGTCTCAAAAAAAAAAAAAAAGAAAAAGAAAAAATCTTCACTTAATAAATTGTGCTAAGAAAACTGAATAAAAATATGTAAAAGACTGAAACCGTGTACAACCTTTCACCACTTATAAAAATTAACTCAAGATGGACAGAAGATTTAAATCTAAGACATGAACTGAAGTTGTCAAGAAGACTGCCTATGTATCGACCACAGGGAACTGGCCTATGTGGCGTAAAGTGGAGGGCAGGTGGTGGTTCCCTTCCTGAACTGGGTCACAGCTATTCTCGGCAACCACCTGTGCTTTGCAGAAAGGATGTAGCATTTCAAGTAAAAAATCCCTTCACAGAATCCTCTCTTCATACTAGTCTGGAGGTAGATGTTGAGGCTTCTTGCCTCTCAGCCACCACCTCACAAAGTGGGGGAAGAAAAGGCTTTGGCCTGCCTGCACTGAGCAAGTGTCTTTAGTAAGTGTCTTTTAGTAAAAAAAAAAAAAAAAAAAAAAAATGAGGAAGTGTCTTTAGTAAATACTCAAGAGTCATACTGTGGCCATAATGTAACTGCTACCCAGGAGGAGACCAGGGCTGTGGAGGTGAGCAGCATCATGGACTGCTACTAGTGGTGTAGGGCATGCATCAGAGCACACATTCTGTACTGGTCCTGAGTTTATGGCCTGGCATATAAAGGGCCCTCAGCTGGTAGTCCTACTGCCTGGATAATCCCTGATGCTGCCTTAATAGAACTGCAGTGTTATCCCTCTGAACCAAGAGAAACCAAGGGCCAGCAAGGAGGCCAATCCACTCGTATGGCTCTGGTATGTTCCCTACCCAAGACCCTGCTCGACGGTGCTCATCCAAGTCCAGATCAGGCAGGGAGGCCAAGCCAGGAAACAAAACAGTTATACTGTGTATCTTGATAGAACCTCCTGTTACACCAGGGGTCATAGACCATCATGACTCCAGCCTGTTCAATTCATGTCAGGGTACCTGCCTTTTATTCTACCTTATTCTGGGCCAGGCTGATGGTTTTCTGAGATGCAGAACTGACCCTGAAATACTTCCTTTTGAGGGAGCACCACTGAAGAGTCTGGTGACTGAATGATTCTGAGACATGGAGGCAGCTTGCTGGTCACAGACAGCATATCCTCGTGAGCCTGGGTCATCTAAGAATAAAGTGAATTCTCACCTTTGGAGAATGAATATGAGTTCTCACATCTGAAAAGGAATGATTTCTGTGCACAGGTGGGAAGAGGAGATAAGGCATGAAATTCCTTGTCTCTATAGCCCACTACCTCTGCTTAATCACCAAATAAATGCTATGAGACAGCTAGCTGGGGCACCTAAGCATGGAGATAGCTCTGGTGATCATTGCCTCCATCCCCAGCAACCACTTCTCCAGAAAACAAGTCGAGATTGCAGTGCCCTTCAGCCTGGGTCTCCAGGCCGACCATGTTGGGATCCCTTTTAGGAAGTGTTGCACCAATTCCAAGGTGCCATGCAGGTTCTGGAAAACTTGGAGGTGAGTGGCATCAGTGTGTGTAACTCAGGGGAAGAAGGAAGGGCCAGGAGTGAAGGGGGAATATGAGATGGATATTGTGGGCTACCTCTCATAGAAATTATAATTGACAATTTAATATTTTTACAAAACAAAAGGCTCTGATTCTTTTTTCATAGCATAGTGGCCATCTATCAGCCCCATGTAATTTTGCTTATTAACATCATTTCTGCTAGTCTTACCCAGACAAGTTAGGACTATGAGGGCGGTCCTGGGAAAACAGAGCATGTGGTCAGGGAGCATGGGGAAGTTTCATCAAATGGATTCAGGGCAGGAACAGTCTGTCATGGAGCAGGAAGACAAGCACTAATCCCTCTGGGGACAAGTCCCCTGTCTCTAGATCTCTTACTTCCACATGGGGCATGAATGATGTCTAAGGTCTGGATGTAGACAAGCCTGGGAGAAGTTCCGGGACAATAGGAATAAGGAGATCTTTGCCTTTTCTTCTTGCTTCTCTTCTTGTCTTGTTCAGGCAGATGTGGATCACTATTGTCTGAGAGATCCCAGGATTATGTACATTGTGGATGAGCTTGGACAACCAGCCCTGCTATGGTTGTTGAGGTGAGGCTAGGAACAGAGCTCTGGGATGACCCCTTGGAGAGTGGTTCTTGGTGATACTTCATGTTGATTTGGCATTTTTTTAAGCTGAGGTTAATGAGAATTCAGTGCATTGATTTGTTGTTTCCATGTAGACCGTACTTCCTGACCTTGCTGACTACCCCAGTTCTTGAGCAGTGCCTAGGCATCATGACCTGCTTCAGGGGGTATATCTTGAGCAGAGATTCCCACCACACATGTCAGGTAAGGGAAGCCCAACATGTTAGGCTGAAATGGAGGTGCTTTCAGAGAGGAGCTGCACAGACCTGCACTCCTTCCTGGGAGTCCCTCAGCCACACTTGCTGGTCCTTCCACTTGTCTCCAGTTCCCTGAGCCCTGATATCTCTCCCAGGTGAAATATGTATTCTACACCATTCTGGCCTTTGAGGAGGAGGATAAATGTTTTGGGCTACCCTGCTTCATCACAGAGGAAGTTAGTATCTCAGACCCTGGGACCAGCAGAAAAGACATTGGGTGGTTTCTGTTTCTGAGCCTCAGGAAGCCTCTGACTCCCACCATGCAGTGTAAAGTAATGGTTGACAAGTGTGTGCTGGAATTGTTGTAGACCTCCCAGTTTCAGGGGATGACAGGTCCATAGGAATCTTGGGTGGGAAACTCAGATGCTTCTGTCAGACCTGTGAAGGGAAGGGATGGATGTGGGGAGGCAGCCACCATCCATCTGGAGATAATTATAACTTATCAGGACCTGTCCCAGATGAGCTCCAAATTTAGATTCCTTGTATGAGATTTTGTGCCCTTAAAATGTTGGAAACTGGTACTCATTGCTTGAAATCACCTCTCATCTTCAGGTAGGATTCTCAGCTACCCTATTTTCAAATTTTGTCTGGGGTCTTAACCATGTCCCTTAAGGGGTTGATCCATCTATTTCTTTACCAAGGACTCAATAATTTGTGGCTTCTGTGGGCCTGTTTGTTGGTAGGAAGTTGCAGAATGACACCCAGGGGAGACCCCAGCAAGAATTCCTTAGGCAGTTGTATCCAGGACCTCAGCCCAACATGGGAATCCTGGGGGAGGCTTCATGTTGAGATTGGAGAAACCAGTACTTATACTCACCCATACCCATCATTCTCCTTTAGGATGAGCCCGGAAAGAGATCTTGGAGGCAGAATCATCAGTGTTCTTAATTTAAATCACTCCACTTGGTATATAGTTCTCTTTCATTGTGGCATTTTCCATTGAACAGTCTTATTAAGATAGAGTTAATATGCCAAACAACTCACCCTTTTGAAGTGAACAACTCAGTGACATTTAGAATGTTCACAGATATGTTCAATCATCACTACAATCAATTTCAGACCATTTTAGTTACCCTATAAACAAATATTTGTTCACCCTTCAACTCCACTCCCTACCCTACCCCACAACAGGCCATAGATTTCCTGTGTTCACTTAAGATTTTCCTGTTTCTTTGTTGATGTTTACTTTGTCTGCTATGCTTCTGACAGGTAGCCAGTGGTTTTGATGCATAAGTCAATGACATTTTGCAATGTTTTCATCTGTTCTAGTTATTGGCCATCCTGACCTCTTCATCATTGTGACTTTCTGTCTTCTCAGGAAAGCATTCCTTCCATTTCTACAGTGCCATTTTCTTCATGGTATTATCCCCATGAACATGGACTAACACATCCCTGACTTCACTTCCACTCTTGTCAAATTGAAGAGGAAAATTGCAAGTGTTTGTTGCTCTAATTTAAGCTCCAATATTCTCAAGACGGCACCCAAACCACACAACAATAATGAATGGTACTCAGCAAAACACCACCATACGTCGATGTGAACATGGGTGTAAGACACTGATATGCTAAAGTTATGAAACCTTACTGAGTTGTTTTTATAGTGCTGCCAGAGTAAGTGCTTTGTGGCAAGTTCATGAACTTAGTGGAGAGACCTCATATGCTACTTTTTCTCTTATGAATTCATTTTGTTCATACATGCTTTGGTTGAGTTCATATGTTGCCTATTGTGTATAGTGCTACAAAAAACATGAGATATTTTTATCTCTTTGACATATTGGCTCTGCTATCTTTGGCTAAATATCCAGTATTGGGATTGCTAGACCATTTGGCCATTCTAACTGCAGTTTCGTGAGTCTTCACAAAGATTGTCAAGGTACATTAAAAACAGGCATCAGAAGCAAGTATAAGGAAAAGCTTTAACAGCACTGAATAAAGGTTTCTTGTACTTGGCTCTTCCACAAAGAAGATCAAAACTAGTGATTTGTTAATCACACTGTGAAGAGATCTTCTAAGAAAAAAACACTGGAATTCCACAGAGAAGTTACAAGAGACACCTACAGCAGACAAAGTAAGTGACATGTGGCAGCTCCTTTTGCAGGAAAGGCTAAGGAGGTTGAGAGGTTCTTCAATGCAGGGCAAGGATAAGAGAGAGATCTCCAATGGGCAACATTCCTGCTGTGGTGGTCTTTGAATTTCCATTCAATACCTGAAGTTTTGAAAAGCACACTACAAGTGCCTTTGCTTTGGCTAGGTGGATGTTCTTGCCAACATCACTGGGACTGGTCTGATGCAAACTCTATGCAACCTCCCACCGAAGAAGCCTCTATAACTGCCACTTCCTGGCTGTAAGACTCAATAACTTCTTGTCACTAAGTTTCCTGTTTATTGGAGATTATCACAACACCTATCCTATAAAGTTGTGCCGAGTGTATAGACAGACAAGCACTGAAAAGTGCTGGGCCTGGAGGTCAGCCTCTTTTGGCCTCTCAATAAACTTGAGCTGTTAGCATTACTTAGGTCTAGTATAGGATGGAAAGCCCCAGATGCTACAGTAGGAAGAGTACAGGCTCTGCAGGCAAGAGATTTGAGTTCAAGGTCTAGCTAGCCCATTTTCTAGCAGTGTGACTTGTGCAAATCATTTATTTATTTAATTATTTCACCTTTTCATCCCACAATTATTTCTGGAAGATTTTATCAGCTGCTGAGAAAATAACAGCAAATAAAGGGAGTCCCATTTTCTCCTCACATAGGTCTTGGGGCCTCTTAGGGAAGACAGTTGTGGATGCTCATGTGGAAGAGCAAGGTGCCCACCCAGAGGACATTTGTCCAAAGACATTTTTGGTGGCATCGTTTGGAGGGAACTGTTGGCATGTAGCTGGTAGAGGCCAAGGATGCTGCTAAACATCCTATAATGTGGGAGTAGGCAGCCCCCACAGCTAAGACTCATCCAGTCTACAACGTCCAAAAGGTGTGAAGACGTGTATCTCTGTGCTATATGCACAGGGTTGCATCCTCACTAGTCAGGGGTATAGTGTCCAAGAATTCTCTCCTGAAGAAGTGACAGTGTACTAATCAGCCAGGTGGTATGTGTGCATCTGAGAGGGAGATGGTGGATGGAAGAGTGTTTCTGGCAGCAGGAACAACACTGCAAAGTCCTAGAGGTGAAAGAGAGCAGGGCCTTGGAGGAACTGAAGGCAGTTCATTGATCCTGGGATATAGAGAGAGAGTGTGGGGGGAGGGGTGGATGGGTGAGACAGAACATGGGAAGCACAAGTTGTAGGGGACAGTTACAATCCCTAACATTCAGTGTGCTGGGCCCAAGCACATGGTACATATTATTTTATTGAATCCTCCCCATAACTCTCTAAATCAGTGCTTCTCAAGCTTCCTAATGCTGTGACCCTTTAATACAGTTCCTTATGTTGTGGTGACTCCCAACCATAAAATTATTTTCATTGCTGGTTCATAACTGTAATTTTGCTACTATTATGAATCGTAATGTAAATATCTGATATTAGGCGACCCCTGTGAGAACTGCTGCTCTAAATTATGTGTGGTTTTCTCTCTCTCTCTCTGTATGTATGTATGTATATATTTCAGAGAAGGACAAGTTGAGGGCCATGATGCTTTTGCTAACACATATCCTTGCACATAGAGGCACCAATGCATGTTAGCACAGGCACAAAGGAAGGCCTCTAGTCATGTTGTCGATTGAGTGAGTGAGCAAACTAAGAATGACTGGACAATGGACATTTTGGAGTCCTAAAGTAGAGCTGGGTCAAATAGAAATGATTGTCCTATGAAGCCTTTAGAACTGGGGCAGGATCATATCCACCATTTGATAAACAAGGTAACGAAGTGTCATAGACACCCAGGTTGGGCCATGGTTGTACCCAGGACTCATGTACCTTCTGGCCAATTGATGAACAGCCCATAACCATGATGCCCTCTCCAGGTGTTACCTGCATCTTGGCTCCCTGTCAGATCACCTCATCATGGAAGAACATGGTCCTGGCTGGTCCTATGGGATCATGAGAGGCTGTATCCAGTTACCTCCACTGTGCCTTCTCAGAGTTCAGTCTTTGATACCCACAGCAACTCAAGAGTCATTTGAAAAAGTACGGGTTCCTGGCTAGACATAGTGGCTCATGCCTCTAATTCTAGCACTTTGGGAGGCCAAGATAGGAGGATCACTGAGACCAAGAGTTTAATACCTAACTGAACAAAAGCAAAACCCCTGTCTCTAGCAATAAATAGAAAAGTTTGGTGGGTATAGCTACTTGTGAGGCTGAGGCAGGAGGACTGCTTAAGCCTAGGAGTTGGAGGTTGAAGTGATCTTTGATCACTCCATTGCCTTGGAAACAGAGTGAGACAACTGCCTCTTATAAAAAGAAAAGAAATAACTAAAAATAGTCCTACAGTTATATCCTGCAGTTTCTCTAGAAAGTATATACCCAGAAGATCAAAAATAATTTTACAACAAAAACATTTGCACCACAATATTCATTGTAGCCCAATTCATAATTGCCAAGTCATGTAAGCAGCCCAAGTGCCATTAACCCATGAATGAATTAACAAATTGTGGTATATGTATACCATGGAATACTATGCAGCCATAAAAAGATGGTGACCTTACATCTTTTATGTTTATCTGGATGGAGGCAGAACATATTCTTCTTAGTAAAGTATCTCAAGAATGGAGGAAAAAGTATCCAGTGTACTCAATACTATTATGAAACCAATATGTAATCACCTACACATTAATATGAATGAAAAAACACTAGTATAGTCAGTAAAGGAGGGAAGAGAAGGGAAAGGGGAGAGGAGAGGTAAGGGTGGTAGATGGGAGGGTATTGGGTGGGACCTCACCTAATGTACACAATGCAATGGTACCTTTTCAAACTATTATAAGTAGAGTACAAATGTCTTACCACAACAAATAAGTGAGGTGACAGTTATATTAATCAGTTTAATGTAAGCATTCCACATTGTATATCAAATCACATTGTATCCCATAAATGCATTAATGTACACAGTTATGATTTAATTTTTAAAAAAGGTAAGAAATGAAAAACAGACACAAAGAAAAGAAGAAAGGCTGGCTAAAGGGAAAAGATAACACTCCATCTAGCTCTGTTTCCTTATTACAACCTTCCTGCCTCTGAGCACAGTAGCCCACATAACAAAATCCCAAAACCAGAGATGTTGGCGTGGATGTGGAGGAAAGGGCACACTTCTACACTGCTGGTGGGAATGCCCACTAATACGTCCCTTCTGGAAGGATGTTTGGAGAATACTTAGAGACCTAAACATAGACCTGCC
>CAUYPK010064560.1:0-25874 GCA_963574355.1 Loris lydekkerianus
TAATAAAATAAGTTTTATTGAATCATGAGAACCAATGATTCAAAACCTAATTTTGCAAGGACAGAACAAAGAAGGCCTACTACTGTCTTAGTTTGGTTTTTGTTGCTTATAACAAGATAATTGAAACATGGCAACATATAAAAAGCAAAATATATTTTTTACAGCTTTGGAGGGTGGAAGTCCAAGGTCAAAGAGACTATCTGGTAAGAGCCTTCTTGCTGGTAGGGACTCTCTGGAAAGTCCTAAGGTGGCACAGAGTGTCTCATGACAAGGGGCTGAGCATGCTAGCATGCTAGCTCAAGGTCCTGTTCCTCTTCTTATACAGCCACCAGTTCCACTCCTGTGATAATCCACTGATCCACTAACATGTTAACTCATTAATCCATGAGTGGATTAATCTTCATGATCCAATCATCTGTCAAAGGGCCCACTTCTTGGCTTGATGCATGTAGCTCAGCGGCTAGGGCGCCAGCCACATACACCAGAGCTGGCAGGTTTGAACGCAGCCCAGGCCTGCCAAACAACAATGACAATTACAACCAAAAAATAGCTGGATATAGTGGGCACCTGTAGTCCAAGCTACTTGGGAGGCTGAGGCAAGAGAATTGCTTAAGCTCAAGAGTTTGAGGTTGCTATGGGCAGTATTGCCATGGCACTCTACCGAGAGCGACACAGCGAGACTCTGTCTCAAAAAAAAAATAAAAAATAAAAAATAAAAAAAGGCCCACTTCTCAATACTGTCACATTGAGGATTAAGTTTCAACATGAGTTTTGGAGGGGACAATCAAACTATAGCCTCTGCCTCACTTTCAGGCAAACAACTAGGGGCTTAGTCAAATTACAACTGACCACAGACCAGAAGAATGTTACAGCTAGCAAATATTTTAAAAGCCTAACTTGTATTTCTAGAGGCTCAGAGGACCAGATAATGAAGGTGTATTTCCAAAGTCATCATTACCAGGCAGGACACAACTGGGTTTCAGTGACACTGACCCTGAAGCTCAATTCATTCAGGTTGCCTAGGAGGATGAAGGTTCTGGAAAACATGTTGTTTTAGAGGAGACCACTGGGGAAATGATGTGAGGGGCCATGAAAAATTAGGAGTATTTAGCCTAGGAAGGAGAAAGCTTAAAGGGAACATTATTGCTTCCTTACATTTTTGCAAAGCTATTGTGTGGAAGAGTGTTCTATATTAACTGAGTTCTTTTCAGGGCAGAGCTAGCATGAATAAAATGATGTTCTAAGGCAGAAGACTTTAGTTCCAGATGATGAAGAAATTTCTGTCAATAAGAGCTAATTGAAAAAATTTGAATGGACTGTTGTCTGAGTTCCTTGAAAACCGGAAATGTTCGAGCAACAGGTGAGTGATAGTATGTCCACTATATAAGAAAGGAAATTCCAGAAGGCTGCCAAGTCTCTTCTAACCTCAAGATTTTACAACCTTATACTTTATTTTTATGTTAAGTTTTAGAGGAGATCACTGAGGAAATCCTTTTAGATACTTTCAGTAACAGTGTAAGGTAAGAATCATGGGCCTCCAACTAAAATTGTCTAAAAAGGTAATCCCTAACCTCCTTGGTGAGAGCCTGTATTTTGTTTCATCATTTGGGGGCTCTAACTACCCACAGGGGGAACTTGTGTTAGGAGGGGATCGTTGATATGATTAAAATCCCATATCTAAGCTTGAGATTAGAATTAGGGGTTAAGCAACTGTGTGTAGATGTTTGCAAATCCTCATCAAGAAGCAAAGGTAGAGAGAAAAATTGATCAAAATGGAAGCTTCTTCAGACCCAGGAATTTTCTTGCTTTCTTCTAAGTCTAGAGTAGGACTTGACCAACTTGAAGCAAGCAACAGAGGATGCATTTTGCTGTCAACCCCAAGGCCCAAGAGTCAACAATGTCCCAGAGTCTTTGGCTGTTCTGGATCTTGTTTTCTCCAACTACAAAATGTAGAGACTTGGAGACACTATTGATCCCATTCCCCAGAAGCCTGGGATTCATGAGTTAATGTCTGCAAAGCATTTTGAGCTTGTTGGAAGAACGACGCTAGATAAATACAAAGTGTTGTTGTTATTATAGGGAAGAAAAAGTAACTGTTAGCTTAGGGTCTATAATTAGGAAGCAAATATAGTGTCTGGTGGCTTTGATAATAGGATTTCTATGAAGATGTGGCATGCAGTAAGCCTTTTGACTGAAATGTTATAAATGACATGATTTTTGCCATCCTAGTCAGAATCCTTTACATTTTGTTTTTGGTTTTGTCTTCCTGCCCTCCCCCCAGGCTCTATTTTTAGGTAAATGCTAAGAAGGAAAGTGTCAAATTAACACCTCTGAAACTAATAAAATTAGTGTGTTTATGGAGAAATTATGGTCCTAAAGGAATCTAAACTCGCTTCCTTCTTGCTGAGGCCAAATCCTGAAGACTTTGATCATAGAAAAGATGTTCCCCTGAATCCCATCAGATCTTGAATCTCTATTCTCGGTTGAGTCTTCAGTCTGTACTCACAGGGCCCTGTTGGAGGCCTAGTCCTGCAGATCGGAAAAGAAAGCTTGGGAACTCTTTCAAGAGAAGCACAAATCCGAGTTTCAGGTCTTGGAAAGTAAGTAAAGAAGGAAATAGTTTTAAAATATTTTAATGTGTTTATCTGCATATTTTCGGTCTACCCATAATGTTCTGAGAATTTAAATGGTTTAAGAAAATCACTTTTTAAAATAAGAAATACTGTTTTTTATGGAACAGTTTTGCCATTTCAAACTCCTCTGACTTTTTCTGCTATCAATTTGCTTGGTGATTTTTACCTGTATTTGCTTCAATTTCTACCCCATAAAATTGTCATAAATGATTAGCATTCTCATCAATGTTGCTGGGGAAATGCAGCAAAGGCAGAATTTGCAGATGTACAGTTGAATTTGAATCTTTGGTTTGTCATTAGCTAGCAAGCTATGCAAGCAAATTGCTAACCCCCCATGCCTCAGTTTCCTCATCATTTAATAACCGTTAAATAATTAAAATGAACTGAAATGTAATTCATTTACACTCACATAAAACATGTAAATAATCTAAACCCATTAGAGATGTTTTCATTTTAAAAATCCTTTATTTTATTACCACTTCAGTGTTCTTTCTAAAGTGAATACTTGTGATTATTCCTTTTAATGTAGCTTTTCTTGTTTTTCTAATTTTACTGTGGGAACTAGTTTGTTCCGTGGAACTTGGTACCATAGTTCTGATTTGAATATGCCTGTTTCCATTTTTATAGTACAGAAGCGTCTGAAGTGTGTGTGTGTATTTCATGGATAATGAATTTTTTAGGTATGTTTTATTGGGCAGCTATAGGCTTGTTTTATTCCACGGCTTTGGATTTTTTAACGTAACATTTTTTCTATATTACCACAAATGAACTAGAATAAAAAGATGTAAAATAGATATTTGTATTTTTCATATTCATCTTGTCAGCTGAGTTTGTAGGAATTTGGTTCGTGCCGGAATTGGTCAGTTGCACTGAAGCAGACCGGGCTGGGGAGGGTGGGGAATGGGTGGAGGGCTGGGTGTGTTTGGGGGGGCGGGTAAGAGAAGGTTTCTCATTACACCGTGTTGTTGGCACACCTGAGGGGTTGCTTCGGGCCTTCAGAGTCGTTACAGCTTAATTAGTGTTTATTTGAATATATTACAGTTTGCTGCTTTGCTTTAAAATTCATCACCTTAACACGTTGAAAACAGGACTATGGCTTTTACTTTTTAAAATGTCAAATTCCATTTTCCTCAGTAGCAGATGTTCTGAGGCATTGAGATGATCAGGACATATTCCTCCAGCTCATGTCACTGCAAACTAGCACTTGAAGGACACTTAGGAGATTCTCGCACTAATTTAGAGAAATCTCTGAGTAGAGTTGTGTAATTCAAAGGGCCACGAGAGAGGACTGAGGACTAAGGAGAAGGGTTGGCTTCGTGCTTTCCAGGTGGCGACCGCGCAATAAAGGGCCCGGCCTGCCGCGGTGGCCGGTGCCGGTGCCTGTGACCCGCGGGCGGCGGTCGGGGCCGGGGCGAGGCGGGAGGTGGCCGCGTCTCCAATCGCAGCCACCGCGCGGCCGCGCCCTCCTCCCTCCGCCCCCAGGCGCCCGGCTCATCCGCCGCCCGGTGGGGCAGGCCCCTCAGGGAGCCCTCTGTGGTCACCTCCCAAGTTCTCCAACTCCCTGACACATCTGCTTTCCCGAGTGACAAATTAAAACGTCTGAAGCGGCTGGGGCCCGCTGCCGCCAGCACACATGGCCGACATGTGAAGCTGTGGTCTTCCCGAGTTTTGACGCATTCCATCTAGGACACAGGGACAGCAGTGTTCAGCAGTTGACACAGAGGGGTTTCTGCTGCCTGCCAGACAGCTAAAAAGCTGCAAGAAAGCTTTTGTGGGTTCTCTGAACGCTTTGAATTCTTCTAGCCAGCCTGACAGCCCTCCGCTAGCACTCTGGAAAAGACTGCAATGTTCTTGTAACACTGCGCCAGCCTTCACCGTGGGGTGAATGGGACCCCAGGAAAACTCGATGGAGGCAGTACATGCAGAGAAAACAAGTGCTCTCTCTCGCCTCCCTGCAAAGCAGCAGCACAAGCAACAGCAAACAGGGTCCCTCCCCGTCCAGGGACTAGAGGGAAGGAATAGAACTTCAGGATCTCGAGAGGATCTTAACTTTCTCTGCCCCCACTCCTCGCCCACCCCTCCCCTCCCCAGCGCCCTTTCTGCCCCTGCTGGGTTTGTGTTCAACATCAAATTAAGTGTTCATGACAGCTAACCACAAGTTATTAAATGTGATTCACTGCCACATTGCCGGGCCTTCACTGGTGGTACAGAGTAACCGCTTAGACAAACCATTTGATTCATGGCATTGATACAAAGAGTCTTTCAGAAGGGAGAGGACTTCTCAGGCCTTTAGCTGAAAATTGTTTTATTTCCGTTATTCTCTTAAACAGGTCGGTGAGCTGAATTAAACCCCAAATCCTTTCTAACTGCTTAGCTGTGAAGTCTTTAAGATATTTCAGAGCTGGTGAGAAGTGGCTGTGGATTGCCAAGTCAGCAGAAATTTAAGAAATCAGTGTCAAAAATGAGCTTATGTTTGACAAGCGAGACAAGCGATCTGCAGCCAGTGGAAGGGTGGCAATCTTCTCGTGTTTAGTGCTCTTAATAATTAGGTTTCCTATCATAGAATAAGGCATTATTATTTTTGAATAACTCCCTGCTGTGAGAGAGAGCTGATGAAATAGTGACTGTTGCTTTTCTTTCATTTAAATTTCTCCTGGGTCAAGTTTGGGGATAGTGGAGAATGAAAGCCCAATAGTCTTGCACGTATCAGATGCTCCATTTCTTCGTTTTCCTATTTCATCACCCAGAGCCTGGGTGCAGCATGTTGCTGATCCTATCCTACCCTCTCCTGGAGGTTATGTTTGGGGAGGGGGGGGGGGAGAGTTTGACCTGCGCTAACCAACTGGATTCATGCATTTAAAAGATCCTACAGTGGGGAGCTGAATGGTCTTTGTTCAAAATTAACTGGACCTGCGTGTTCTTCCTGATAATGCCACAGACAGATCCTGATAAAAGTGCAGCGTGGCCTGCGCCTGTGCAGGGCTCAGGGTGGGGAGACTCACCATCTGTTTGTAATTGGCATCCAGATCTGATAGATTGTAGAGGTATCCCAAGTTTATTGAATTTAAAAGGGGGTACCGAGTTTGTGTGGGATAAATTCAGATCTAACTTGTCATCTCTCTGCCAAGAGCATGTAATTCATTTTCTTATTACCAACATAGTCTATTAGAAAATAAGTTAGCTATGTAACAAATTGAAGTCTAAGAAAATATCCATATTAGGAAACCTAGTTCGATGATTAAATTAAGCAAGGATTACTTTGGCGTGAATAATTCCACAATCTGCTTTTCTGTCCTAAAAAATGAGTTTAGCAAGGCATGGCTGTGCTTGTAATATTTAACAGCTTTATTTTCAGGGTTGTAAGTTCTTTCCCTCTATCAGTCTTCTAGATATCTTGGTTTAATGTCACCTAGTGCCACCTTCACTATTATTTTTGAGATTTACAGAACAGGGCTGAATCAAACAAATGTTTTACTAAAGGGGACAGAGCTAGCATAATACATATGTTTATTTATTCATTTATTCAGTGTGTATTGAGTGTTTCTCCAGTGAAAGGTATCTTAGAGTGAATCAAAAGCATTTGTTCATTAAGATGTCACTGAAGGTAATAGAAATATAATAAAAGCGTAATTCACCAAGATATGTGGTGTTAAGTGAAACCAAGTTTTCTGTTTAACCAAGGATCAGGTCAGCAACCCTTTTTGTTTCATTGAAAAATCTAAATGGTTGATTTGATTCTTTGTCCTTTTGATGAAGGGAGGGGAAGAATCGAATCTTTAGTGATTCAGTATATTGCTAAATAACTATTCTTTTAAATAAAATTTATGTTTATTTTATTGCATTTAATGTACGTTTGCTCAGAATGGATGTTGCCAGTGTTTTGTTGTTATTGTTTTAGCTAACATTGACCTGTTTCTTTGTTTTTGACTCTTTTTCTCAAGTATAGAGCAAAAAGTAATAGAAAATAAAGGGTTTGGAATACAATTAATCAGTATTTTAATATAATTTAATAAAAGATACCATGTTGCATCCAAGAATAAAGGTAGTCTTTACTCAGAAAGTGGTATCATTCATATTTTGAAACATGATTGACAACCACAAGAATAATTGGGACATTTTTCTGGAGACTGTATGTGAAAAGCATCAGGCTGATGGCTTGCTTTTAACCTGTATCTTTTTATATCTCTACAATTATCTGATATAGTCTACTCAAATGGCAGGATTAGAAAAAGGTTTAAAATTCTCACCAAAAACATTTTGCCACTTTGCCACCTGATATCAAGCAAATAAAGCCCCAGAGTTCAAACTTATCCAATGCATATGATAATTAAAGGATGAGTATTGTAAGAGTAAGAAACTTAGACCATAACTGAAAAAAAACCCTCTAATGTAAATTGACAAAATTTGCAATAATTTACTATTCATGATAGATCCATTTGAATGTATAAGTAGGTTTTGAAAGTCAGTACTTATCTTGGATAGCAAATTTATTTCTTTTTATACATATTTACTTAACCTCTAGCATGTGTCAGTCTCCTTGCTGGTGTCAGGATCCTACCACAGTGTACAAGATCATGTTCAGACTCGCTGTGCTCTACAGTGGAGAAACTATGGAGAAAACAATTTGCAAAAAGTGTGATAAATACTATTTATTCATTTCAGTATTAACTATTTAATAAGGGCCTAGTACATACTAGGAAGGAAAAGGGGGACCATCTAATAGCTCTTAATGTGAGACAGTGTAGGAACTATACACACTCCTGATTAAGAATAAAGAGTTGAATGGGGGCACCTGTGGCTCAAAGGGGTAGGACACCGGCCCTATATGCCAAAGGTGGCAGGTTCAAACCCAGCCCTGGCCAAAAAAAAAAAAAAACACACACACACACACACAAAACAACTGCAAAAAGAGTTGGCTACACACCTCCTAGATGAAGGGCTCAACTACAACTTGAACTTTACCTTAGAAATGCAAACAATGTAACCTAATCCTATGTACCCTCATAGTAATCTGAAATATAAAAAAGAATAAAAGAGTCGGGAAGAAGCAGTGAGTATATAGGTAGAAGAAACCTTACGCACAGAGGTTAATTGAGGAAGCCTGAAGGGTTTGGTATAGCTCATGCAGGAGGAAGGAGGGTGGTGTGAACTGGACCTGGAGATGCAGTGACGGCTAACTGAGCATCCCATACAGCCCAGCCACTTCACAACAGCCCTTCAAGGCAGGTGCCCTTGTTACCCCCATTTTAGAGATGAAGCCAGCAAGGCCATGTATCTAGGAAATACAGAGCCAGGATGTGAAGCCCGTAGGTGGGCAGTAGAATCTCCCCCTTTCTGTGCCAGAGACTGAAAAAGCAGTCTTGGCTCTAAGGAATTTGGTCTTTAGGCTAAGGACAAATGGAAGCCATGGAAACATTTCACTAGGGAATGAGGTGTTCCACCTGGAAATGAGACGCTCCCATTTGCCTTTTAGATGGATCATTCTGAAAGCCACGTAGAAAATGGATTGGAAAGAAACTAAGACCTTAGCTAAAGCTTATTACAGTGGTTCAACGGAGAGATTCTAGAGGCCAGAACTAAAACGTGGAAGAAGCGAAGGGGAGAAGGGAGAGTTCTAACAGACATTTAGGAGGTAGAAACAAGATGACATAGTAAGTAACCAGCTGTGGGTTTGGGGTGGGTGCGGTGTCAAAAAGAGTTTTTGTGTCCCTGGCCTGGGCAACTGAGGGGGATTGGTGCTGTTGACCCAGTTGGGATACAGAAGGTGAACCAGGGCTGGAGGATATGTGATGAGTTTAGTCTGAGACATTTCAAGTTCATAATTCCTTTGAGACACCTAAGTAAAAAGGTTTTGTATGTAAATGAATCTCAGGAGAGAGGCCTGGGCTGGTTGTGTGGTTTAATTATCTTTAGCGTGCGCAGATGTAGGAGATGTTCACCGGCAGTGACAGAAGAACGTCTAATCTTTTGTGCTCCTCACAGCTTCTTTGCACTCCATCGGGGGTACCTGATGGAAAGAAAGTAGAAGATTCCTACCCAAAATTATCCACTGAGAAAATACAGCTGGATTTCATCCTACATCTCCTACAGTTGATTTTTGTTATCAGAGAACATTCAAGTTTCTTAAACACCTAGGAACAGGGAAATTCCTTGTAAATAATAGGTTTTATACTGAATAAGTTTCTCTGTCTTTGTCATCCTTAGTTCCTCACTTTAGAGGTTTAAAATAAACAAACTGATTTTTCCCTGTTCCAAGCACATTTCTAAATTCCGTATCCACTTATTTCTAAGCTGTCTGGGAAAACTGTCTGTATTAGTTTCCTGTGGCTGCTCTAATAAATTACGACGTGCTTAGTGGCTTAAAGCACCACAAGTTTATTTGCTCATAGTTCTGCAGATCGGAAATTTAAAACCAAGGTGTTTTCAGGCTCTGATCCTTCTGGAGGCTTCAGAGGAGAGTTAGTTTCCTAGCTTCTTCAGCATCCTGAGAGGGCCTGTGTCCCTCAGCTCTTGGCTCCTCCTCCAAGCGCTCCAACTTGCTGTTTCTGTCATTAACATCTGCCTCTACTGACTGATTCTCCTTCTCCCTCTTGGGTCCACCCAGATAATCCAGGATACTCTGTCCCCCTCAAGAATCTTAATCATGGGTGGCGCCTCTGGCTCAGAGAAGTAGGGCACTGGCCCCGTATGCTGGAGGTAGTGGGTTCAAACCCAGTCCCGGCCAGAAACTGAAAAAAAAAAAAAAAAAAAAAAAGAATCTTAATCATGTCAGCAAAGTCTTTTTTACCATATAAAATAATATAGCCACAGGTTGTGAGAATTAGGACATGGACATCTGTGAGGGGTCATTGTTCAGCCTAACACAAATCTTAATAGCCAGTATTAATTAAGTGATTGCCGTTTGTAGGGCAGGCACTGTACAAAACACTCTACATACTTAACCTTCACTTCTCTCCAACCCCCAAACGCTCTTCAATTATCTCCCTTGTTTTACGGATGAGGAAACTGAGGCAAAGAGCTGTTAAATACATATACTTAGTCACACAGGTATATCAAAACCCAGACTGAAGTTCCGATTGGTCCTGAATTTGCTCCCCAGAGCTGATATTGTCATCAGTCTTTTTGTCCCATACAATTGTGTATATTTTTACAAAATGACTTTTGTAGAAAGTCAGCAGATGCTATTCTGCTCTCTCCGATCTCTTCCTAGACAGCTTTGTTACCTCAAGCCACCCCAGGCTTTCCAGACCAGAAAAATATTTAACAGATTCACTCACACTAAAGTGATAGGAGTTCAGTCTGCCACCCTCTCAGGAGCTTTGGTCTTTTAAAGAAGATTGGGAAAAGGGAAGAAAGAAAGAAGGCTGGAAAAGGAAGAAACCCAAGTGAGATATGAATGTAAATTTTGATTTAAGTAATGGATTATAATCTAGCATAAAAAGGGGCCTATGATTTTGGCCTGGGGGACCTGGAACCCCTCAGCCCATGCTGGGTGGGTGTTCCCTCTCTGAGCCCAATGCTCTCAGGTTCTTTCCTCAACCTTGTCCTGCTCTGCCTGGATCATCAGTTTTTTAGCCAGTGACAGCTCCTGGTGGCAGGTTGCTGAGAGAAAAGGAGAAGCCACAGGTATCTCTCGCCTCCCTGGGTCTACCTCTAATGCTTACAGAGTCCAGGGCAAAGGTCAAATAGAGGCCCCGTATCATACGTCCAAGTGTTTCAGGGTTACAAAGCAAGCTAACAAATTGTTAAATAAAATATTCTCTCCTCCTACCTCATCAACTGTACCCTCATATTGACTTGAGGACTAGATAGAGTTAGAATTCTTGGACTCTAGGGATTCCCTGTCTGCACACAGCGGCACTGGATAGCTGGCCCTAACCCCTAGGCCCACCTGGGCCCCAGCCTTCCAGCCCTGTCCTGGACTCCGTTTTGGCCTGGCACCTACTTGCTTCCTGGGACCTGCCATGCATACATAGAGTCCCATCCATGGGTCTGAGCTCAATCCTCCTCCTCTCAAACAGCTGTTCTTAGCTCTGGGTTTCCTAGGTATCCCTGTCAGCTTCCTGCTCTCTTCCAGTATAGTTGTAACGGATTGCCTGTGTTCAACTTCTTTTGTTTTTTGCCCAGAGAAATGCCTCTCCTGATTGGAGGCTGTTAGGGTGGTAAGTAATTAAGAATTTCATGCAGGGCCATTTGGGAAAGGGGTCCAATGAATGAGCTTGACCAGTTCATGACACTGCATCAAGGGAGGCCACAACTGTGTATGAGCACAAGCGTGCTCGCTTTCCAAAGACGTTTCTCGAAACAACAAATTTCCCTGCTGAAGCAGTCCATCTGAAGTCTCAGATGGAAGACCCATTCCACTGCTAACCAAGGCATTTCTTCTCAGAGTTGACCTTGACCATTATTTACAACAGGGTCATTTCCATATGCACACGACTCGTTTGGAGAACTTTATGAAAACCAGACTTCATACAGAGTTCTAAGTTTGCTGCATCAAAAAGAAGTTTAAATATTTTCATTTAATGTGGAAATATTTTTAGATGAGGAAGATGATTAAGTGTTGAAAATGTAGCGATCTGTTTGGCACCAAGAGAAAAGAAATATGAAGAATTTTTAATAAAAATCTGACCACAATGGTGTTGGAACACAATCTGTGTGAAATACAAGACAGATATTTTATCCCACAGGCTAAGCTGACTTTGCTAATAGTTTTGGACAGTTACAGGTGTAATTTTAGCTACCAAAGGGAACACAAATTGTGTTATAAGAATGCAATAGAAACAATGGGAAATGCAATTAAAAATTTAAAAGAAAAATTGAATACAAAGTTAGCAGAACTAATACAAAGCATATTTTTCTAGCTTTTTGCTAACAACATTGGTACGTTCAAGCCACTATGAAAATCAGATTTACTTGCCTGGCTCCTTATGCAAAGAGTGTGAAGGTTGTTTTTGCTATGAGCTCTAGCTATAAATATTACATAAACCTTGCACCTAATAAAATTATTTTTGATATGTTTGGTTTACATAATTAAATCCTTAAGGAGACACCCCCCCCCAAAAAAAAAAAGGGAAAAAAGGAAGGAAGGGAGGGAGATAGACACTTATTTGGAAAGAGGCCTGCACTTATCATCTATACTTCTTTATAGTCAATGAGGATGTCCCTCTTCTTTTTTGCTTACATGGAGAGAACTTTTTTGCTTTACCATTGTGAGACTCAGTGGAGTGGGGAAAATACGTGGACAGAACACTTTTATATGTTTTTTCGATTAAAAAAAATCAGTGCCACCAGTCCATGAGTGATCCTAAAATAACAAAGCAGTCTTTCTCTATGTGTGTGTGTGTGTGTATGTTGAAAGGAAAACTTTGGGTAGGAAATAGATTTAAGTTTCGAGTTTCCAAGGATCTATTTAAATGACAGCAAGAAAAAAATATTGTGAAAGTGATGAAAAATATCCCAGCAGTATCCTTTCAGAAAGCCATTTAACTTCTAGTGGTTTAAGTTGTGCAATGTAATTTCTACAGCCTTTGAAATATGTGGGCACCCTCACTGTTATTTACGTTCCCAATACTTGGAATCAAATGCTCCATTAGGGCTCTGAGAAGACAGGAGTTTCCAGAAGAGTTTAGTAATTGCCCATTCATTACTCAAAAACAATGACAGGGAGTCATAGTCTCTTTCCCTAAGTGATGCTGGCATGTGGTTTAAGCCAGGCACAGGAAGAGGCAGGAAAGTGTCAACTCAGAAGTTGTCCACAGACCAGTTAGTAAGTAATATTGTGTATGAACTCATGCCTTCACTGAGAGTCAAGCTATTACTCTCCTGTGTATGGAAGAGAGAGAGTTCTCTCTTACACATGCAAGCTCAGGTCTGGGTGCCCTGATAAGAAGGCTGCCCCCCCTTGTATCTAGGAAGAAGACAATGACACACCCACCCACACCCCCACTCTAAGTTGTTCACGGACAATGTCCTCTGCAACTCAGGCAATTTTATTGCCAGGCAGTGACACAGTGCACTACTCTAGTGATAACTAACGACGTTATCGTACCCCTAGTGTAGCCACAGAGTTTGCAGATCTTTGTTCCACTAGATTCACCTTGCTGGTGTCCTTTCTGCTTTTAAATCCTAGCTGTGTACTCTGAGCCCATCTGTGTGCAGTAGCTTAAAATAGTGTATATTTTTAAACACTTTTGTAGAAACATTAATTTCTATGCCTCTGTGAAGGCCAGCCAGTTAACTTCCTATTTTACAGGTGGTACAACTGAGGCTTTCCCTGGATAACTGGAGCTAGGAGGAAACTTAACATTTCTTAGCTCTCAAACAACTGCTGCCTCTGTGGGTCTGGCCTCTTGTCCCATATGCCCTCTTGACCCCACCTCTGCATTACAGTAAAGCTAAATCATTGTGTTAACAGAGTGCACCATTTTTCTTTTTGTGTCCACAAAAAAGGTTTAGCTTATAATTTTTTAAAAAATTGAATTAAGGACTTGCTACCTAGAAATGACTTTCCATCCCCTGCTTCTTGCTATATGGTGTTTCTCTTGGCTTTGTGGTTCAAACTGGATAGATCTGCAAAGTGAAGAGGGTGAAGGTGTTTGTGGCAGGTACGCCCTTCTCCAAATACTCTAGGTTACAGTGTTTTCCTTTGAAGTAGATAGCTAATACTTAGAATAAAAGAAGCAGATACTTAAATGATATAATTAGTTTAAAAACCAGAAAGGGAACCAAATCCCCCGTTCTTTGTGAAGTCTGTTTCTGAATGAGGTCCTTCTTCCAGTTAGAGTTTCACATCAATGTGGTAATTATGCTCTTCCCACAGTAGAGACCCTAGTGTGTAGGGACAGGGGAGACTGGGTAGACGGGGTCTTTTTTTTTTTGAGACAGAGTTTTCCTATGTTACCCTGGGTAGAATGCCTTTGCATCATAGCTTACAGTAACCTCAAACTCTTGGCCTTGAGCAATCCTCTTATCTCAGCCCCCCAAGTGGCTGGGACTACAGGCATGTACCACTATGCCTGGCTGGTTTTTCTATTTTTAGTGGGGATGGGGGTCTTGCTGCTGCTCAGGCTAATCTTGAACTCCTGAACTCCAGAATTACACCCTCTTTGGCCTCCCAGAGTGGCAGGATTATAGGCATGAGCCACCACTGCTGGACTGGGTTTTCTCCCTCGGACACTCAGAGTGCTTGTCAGATGTCTTCTGATAAGTTATTGTGTCGAGGAAGAAGTCTCACACGACATCTTACCAAGGTTCTGGCTAAAGCTCAACAGTCTCAGTCCTTTTGCTCTTTTCCGTGAAGATCAGTGAAGACGGTTGTATAAATGACCTAGTCATCAGGCAATGTCAGAGTTCACAGCATGAACAATTGCATCTGAAAAACAAACAAACAAACAAAAAACAACAACAAAAAAAAAAGCTGGTGGAATTTTACCAGTTTTACCAGTACCATGATATCTTATCCACCTAAATAAAACACTGCTTGACTAAGCTGTACAGACCACATACAAGATAATTTCTAAAGATGATACCAGAAGATGGAGTCACACAAGGGCTCCATTTATGAGCCTTCGTTATTACATAGATTTACATATATTATGGGTCAAATAAAGGGCTGCCATCCTAAAATTTCCAGCCTGGTGGAAATTGGGTTAACGTCTAGGAAGGCTGAGACAGGCCTAAGCAGGGGCCTCTGCTTAAAATTTTTTCTCTCTGGTTTCATATCCCTCATCTTGTGCTTATACATAGCTTGGAGTTTTTCTAAGTGTCAAATAAGAAAGGAACAATGCCTATGCTTGATTTTGTCTCATAAGGGGCTAAACAAAATTAAGTGTGAGTGTTAAACTGCAGATCGCTTCTTCACAGACCGTTGGCCCGTGTCCCCTACTTTAACCTCTGTGCTTCATGGGTCCCGAGTGACTCCACTGGCCTCCGGCATCCTCTGCGTTCATGTGGCTCATTGGGAAATCCCACTGTCTTCCTGCCAAAGGGTTTGTTACCTATGTTTAATTTCTGTTTGGAATGAAAAGTATAGTTAACTTGTTTCTGTGGGCTTTTTTAGAGAGATATGTAAAACCAAAGTTAGAGCAACGGAAAACAAACATTTAAGAAAGCACATAATTAGGGGATGTGAACTCAAACTGGAGGAGGCTGATTTTGTGAAGGGGACAGGACTGTGTGTGGTCAAAGGAGAGGAAAGAGCATGTGCGTGGTCTGCCTCTTTGGGAGAGCCACCTCCATTAGGAAAGGAGTCCAGGCGGCTGGAAGTTCAACAACAACCCATGCCTTGATCAAAGCCAACAGCCTAAGCAATCTGATTAATCATTTAAATTTTAATTATTTTTTAGTCGCAAAAGCTCCATAGAGCCACGGGCCTCATAAAGTTCTCAAATATCGAGATGCTAAGTCGTTCCTCCGAAACTTTTCACTGCAGGTTCACATGGCGATGTTTTCTTCCAAGAGTCAGAAGAGCAGAACTGCAGGAGAGAGGGAGGAAAATGAACATTTAGCATTGTCCTTCTCCAAGAGGAAGACACGAGAAAATTTAATAAAACAAAATATACCCACTCCCCAAAACATAGGACCATATTATTTTTCAGAGGAAAGAAAAAAGAACGACAATTCTCATAAAAGCCAGTATGGTGCTGAATTTGGGGGGTGGGGGGTACGATGAGGAAAGTTACTGCTGTGATATGGGTGGGTTTCTTTTCTCTTTTTCTAGGTGCAAAGGCAGCAGTCATTTGAATGCCATCGAACAGCTTTTCAGCTCACACAAAAGAGCAGACGGTTCCACTTATTTCTGAAATTAGATGCAATCATATCTGTGAATCACGCAGCAGCAAACCACCGTAATCTGCATTACAATACATTATCCTGCCACGCTCCCTAACTGCGGTCCGCCACAGCAACAGAAACACTTTGCGGTGACCTGCACTGAGCCTGCCAAAAGCACCAAGCCACGCTAAGGCAGTAAAGTGACAAAAAAGAACTGCTTTCTGCTGCGAAAAAAGAGCAAATTACAACAAGAGTCAAGTCTCAGCTAATGCAAGACTAGCATCTTCTTGTTCACAGTTTGCATAATTAGATATCATGAATAGGTTTTTTTATTGTTCTAAAAATACTCCTGCTTTGTTTAAATCAGCTATTTCCTTAACAGCATGACTTTGGTACCAGAATTAGTGAGGTAGTTAGGGCAGCGGCAGAGATAAGGTACTTTTAGTTAACATTTAGGGAAAAAAAAAGTCTCTTATGGACTATTTTTCCTCCCTCTTTTCTAACCATTGTCAAAAGAGGCCTAGGTTTCCAACACTGTACAAGTGGAAAGGCAGCCCATTGGAATGGCCATGTGAATTGGATCAGAGATCTGAGGGTCAGAGGGACCCCAGGGTCCTACAACTGCTAAAATCAACTTTTATTACATTCCTAAAATAAGACATTCAGAGCCACTGCAGTCATCTTCACAAATTAAAATCCTTAATACAGTGAAGCCAAAGGTAGCAGAAATTATGCTTCGAATGGTAACATTACAAAGTTCAAATCTGAGGGAATAAATATAAATACTTCTTTGGTTTTACTAGTTTGGATCCTAACATCACCTTCCCCCCAAGAAGGGTGAGAGTGTAGAGGACACTTTGCTTGCATTCCTATCTCCCACCGCTTTGTTGGTTTTCGTTTCTTTTTATTGATATTTACTCAGAGCCTGCATGTTATAAAGGGCATCTTGGTGTCATGCACTGGTAAGACTCCAGGAAGGGGAGGCAATGACAAAATTATGTATTCAATTTGTCTAGCTCCTCAGAAGCCCAGGAGCTGACTGCACAGCCCTGGTGCCAGGGACCTCCCAGCAACAACGTCCCTCATCTGGTGGGCAGTAGTTGCCATAGGTCAAAGATATCCCTAGTGGAGACATTTGGAATTACTATTTCTTGGTCTCCATCTCTAGAACAGCCGGGATGTCGAATTTGGCCAAACACCCTAAGGGGCATCCAAAAGGCAAATCTCATATTATTCTTGCATATGCCTTGCAGTGCACTTTTGACCATTGTTTTTAATTTGCATAAATAATCCGTACGCTCTGAGTGACTACAACAAAGAAAATGGTACCAATACTTATTTTACCTTAGCTTTTATGCAAGCATTAAATAAAATGCATTTTCCTCCAATTTTTGCACTTATATAAAAGTTCTTAATGCTAGTGAGATTTTTTCAGACCTGTGTATCATTTTTTTGTAAGAGAAATATTATCCATCATAATAATACTGTGATAAGTGATATTGTAGCTTCTTTTATTTCTGATAGAAAGAGCCTCAAAGCCTCCCGACTAGGGTTTTAAGACTATGATAGCTGAGTGCTCAGTGAAATAATGGCTCATCTCTGCTCCTTTTCAAAGTCAGAGGATCAAAAGGAATAGCATTCTGGGTCAGACCCTTGGTGCATCTCTGGGAGGTGGAAGTGCCGGAGGCTATTATCATGGTATCACATCAAGGTAACCAAAGGAGTTTCCCAGGTTGCCCCATCTTCCTTTCACAACCAATCAAAACTTAACATCCAGGACCTCATGTAAACTCTTTGAATAGATTGGCTTCTCAAATATTTGAGGTAACCAAGTTTTTAGTTCAGGTGAAGCTGAACTTTTTCACCTGATCTATACTATTTTTTTTTCCATAGATCTGGAAATATGGAGATAGGTAAATGGGTACTGAGACTTTTCTGATATATTTAACTTGGATCAGCTTTTATGTTCCCAGAGATAAATGTACTACTTTTGTAGTCTAATCTCTAGCGAAATCCCTTAAAACTCGGGATTATTTTCCATATCCCTCTATGGATAAATTTACAATCTGTTTTGCATTTCTTGAGCAGTGGTACCCAAAACTGCATGTAGCCATCCAGGTGGGAATAAACTCTGTTGTTGTACAAGAGTAATATAACACTTGCTTATAGTTTCTATCATCCCCCAGCATTCGGCCACTCATAATCCAAGTAAGATTGTCCTTCATGTTTCCAATGAAAGATACTTTAAAAAAATCAACAACCTTCAGAACTCTACAGATAAAAATTTGAGTGACTCCTATCTCTCATACTAATATATGCTCCATTGAAATAACAAGGTATTTTGTGTTCTAATCAGTAACCTGAGATGTAGAGTAAATCCTGCTGTTATAAATTATTTCAAGGGATATTTTAAAATTTAACTTATTAAAACCAAGAAGTAGAATTTTCCAAAGTGTGTGTGGATCCTGACATAGTTTAATTTAATGGTGTGTAAGGTCTAGGATAAGTTTTGAGCACAATACAAAGTCCCCTCTGATCTCTGTTTTCTTATTCAATGCCTGGCACATCTGTTGCTGTTTTGTTGTGCCAGGAAAGGTGACAGCAATCCAAGTCAGGGAGGTCGGAGCATAGATTGGGATAATTCTCTATTGATGTGTTCAAAGGGTAAAAAAATAAAGTTCCATCATACAAGCCCTGATGTGGCACAAACTCCTCTTCCAGCCACTCCTTTCTCCAAGGCCACTGCCAACTCACCCTGCTTCTCTCATGTTGATTATAAGTGAAGCTTTGACAAGGGGGCATTCTGGGTATCAGACAACCGCATTATAATTCTACTGAAAAGTGTTCTTATTGTTTCTAAATTACTGGTTATGGTGAGCAGCCCTCATGACTTGGAAGGAGGGGGTGCATTTTGAACAAACACATGCAGCCTTCAAGCTGTTCTTTGTAAAGTGATAGAAAGAGATCACCTGTGTTCCTCAATATGCAAAGTGGCTTCTGCTTTGAAAGTGGACCTGTTAAGTTAGTGAATTGTAATTAAAGAGCCTAGACACATGTTGAGAATAACGGTGTGAAGCCCAAATGGAGTTTTCATCTCATCGTGGACACACAGCTCCACAGCCAACAGAAGCCATGCCTTACTTTTCTATTGCATTTTCCTGAGCTAAAGGGTACACGCTATATGGCACCATGCAATTCCATTATGGTGAATTTCCCAGGGGTGATCTATATTCTAAAGTAAATACAAATTAAGAACAACACAAAACTTCACCTTATTCATCATTTCACCTTCAAATATTCCCCTTATTCATCCTATTGTCTTCCTTGAGAGAGCTCCGTAAGTGCAGTGCTGCTCAGGGACTCACGGGTGTTGAGGTGGTGTGCGATTCCTTTGTCTGGGGGTTATTTCGTATGTTACATGTGTGCTGCTTAATGGCCCTGTATTTTGAGTGAATCTATGTAATCAACACATCACTTATTTTCTTCAGTTTACTTGGCTAGTCCCAAGACCTTTTTTAATTCCTCAAAATTTTTGGATTCTGTTTATTGAAATGTAGACAAAACCATGAAGGCAAGTGGTACCTCTCAGAAATAGGGTCTGTTATCTGGATTGTAGCAGGTTCTGAACAATAATGGATTCAAGAAGCAAAAGTGGAATGTTGTCCACTGCGGGTACCATTCCCAGCAGGTCTGGCCTTGCCCCCTGGAGAAGACCGAAATGTCAGTTTCACTACAAGATGCGGTTGCTGTTGTAATAGGAGAGGATAATAGCTAGGTTTTTTTGGTTTCAAACAACTGATTTATGATGCAAAACCACTGAATATTTCTGGTAAGGGAATGTATTGTTCTTTTTTTGTTTTTCTCTGAAGTTGAGACCTTGAATATTCGACCAGAAATATTGAAGACTATCTCGTACTCTAGATGGTATTGCTGTTTCATTTACTACACAAAGCAGCAGATGGCTCTTCTATCTCCATTCCCCCTACTGTGTTTTCCTATTATTTCCCCTCCTCTGTCCTATTGTAATCTGAACAAGTCATGTAACTCATCTTTTTTTTATTAGTTTGGCTACTACAGATGAAAAAGAAAAGGGGTTTATTTGTTCTGAACATAAGGAACCCTTAATCAGCTGTTTTGATTTAAACATTAAATTTCTTTCAAGTTCTAGAGATCAGAGCATTAGGAATTATATATGCATGAACTTAAACACCTAAGTTACATTTGCAGATGTTGATAAATGGTCACATAGATGTATACGTCAGGAGAGGGGTAGAAGGAAGCAGGAAAAAGTGTAGAAATTAAGGGAGAAGGGGAATGATAGTAAGGAAAATAGAGGGGTGCTTGTGAGGGATGAATGCACGTAACCACGGCCATGCCTGCCTGTAGGCCTTAAATGAGTAGCTTCATCTGCTCCTTTAAATAGGCCACAGTGTCTTCTCACCACACAGGCTGAGCTGGGGAGGCCACGGTGGAGTCATGGGAATCACACTCTTAGATCTTTGGAGGGTTTCTTCTTTTGGAAATGTGAGTCAGGGCCTACATATTGTCAGAAGAGCTCGCTGAGCTAGAAGAATATAAGGGTGTCTGTGATTTCTGGCCACTTTAAAGAGATTATACAAGTCAGAGAGAGAGAGAGCGCACACCTTGTGGCAGCTGAAATTAAATAGGCCTGGAGCTGAACATGAATTTCAACATCTGAAATCTGATGGATGGAAGAGTAAAGGTGAAATGAAAAGATATTTGCTGACTCTTTTGAGCATATCAGAGCCACAGGACAAAAACTAAAGCACCTGTTCACAGGTGAGCACACATATACATAGAGATGTGTCCTTTTATGCCCATGAAGGACCTCTAATGCCCATTAAGTTCAGTAAATTTTAAAGGTGCCTTCTTAAGTTTGGGAGCAGTATGCAAAAAGGGGACCAAGTCCAAGTTCAAGATACCGCACACTTTCCATTTTGGCCACATCATTGACTCTGGCTGACCGCTCAGTTTTCTTGTCTATACCTGTGTCTTGGGTGCTTTGTGAGGATGAAATAATGTATATTTGAAAGTGCTTCATCAAATAAACACTTTACCCAGGCACTGCTCTTGTACAAACTTTGCAGCCATACTTACAGCTAAACCAAACAATTCCCTGTAAAATTTGGAGTTCCTATGAGAAAAAAGTCCTCCCCTAACCATTTTGGAAGCCACAGATTCTATTAATACAACAGGAGGCATTTGTGAAGTATTATGAGGGAACGCTGAGACTTTATAAACCATGCCCTTTCTATTTAAGATGACAAACTTGTGTGCATAGAAATAAAAACCTGGAATGCCAACACTCACATTTTACAGTTGAGAAAACTAAAGTCCCCACAGAGATTAAATGACATGCCTAAGATCACACAACCAGTTAACGGCAGGAGCCAGAGTTGATTCCTGGGATCCTGTTCTTCTTCTTTTTTAAAACGTTCCCCCACTAATATATCTTATTTTAGCTAATTCTAATACATTTACGGGAGTTACCCTTAGGCTGAGAGTACTAAGGGTACTCTGCCTCCTTGGTGCTAATTACTTTAAAAGTTTGAGGAAAAAAATAAAATAAGCAATGAAAAATAAAATCAGGTTAGAGCAAGTAAAAAAGGCCTTAGCATTTTTTTCTACTGCTAACTACAACTTAAGATGCCCCTGAATGTTGGGGGCACCAGCAGTGGGGGGAAGGCCCTGGAGACATGTTTATTCAGCAGTTACCAGTGGATAAGTGAATTCTTTCTAAAATTTCACTTTGGGGCCAAGATTTATCTAAATATGTCACTGTTTAGACCACTAAAAAAAATATGGTATAAAACTTCTGATTCTCATTTCACAATATGTTAATCTTTCTTTATTTATTCCTCCCAAATGTTTTTAAAACAATCTCTCTCTGGGACAATTGGATCTTGTGTATCCTGTCAAATTTTAGTAGAAAGCAAATTTTTATAACCAAATTATAAAGCTTTCAACACTGAGGCTTATTTATGATGGAAACATTGACAGAATGTTAACTGTAGTGGCTTCAGTCATACATGCTCCAGTGAGGTAGAATTTCCAAATCGGGCAAATGCTAACATTATTTAGCATTTACTTTAATCTTCTTCCCTTAACACTGTGCAGTGTCTCCCCCTGTTTCAGGAGTATCTGATCCATTTTTTTGAATAATTTTTTTAGATTTGACAACAACTTTATATACCATTTGAGAAAAAAAAAGGAGACTAAACGTTGCAAATTTTTTAAAGTGTAAAACTTGTTCTAGTTTTCTCAGGAATTGGTTCAAAAAGCAGGACATGGCAGAGCCTCATCCTAAGGCTCATTTGACATTTGATCTTAAATTTAATTCCCGCTGACTATGATTAAATCTTCCAAATGAAAATAATATTTGTTTTTCCCTCTAAGCCATAATTGGGAGGGGAAGGGGATACTCAAATCCAACTCTTCCTTTTATAAATCACTATCTGAGTACTAACCTGGGTTAGTTGTGATGGGTTGTGATGAATACATTTCTCCAAGAGGCTGGGCAGCTTTTCACCAATTTGAATAACAATAGAACTGCCTAGGACTTCTCCATGTTAGGTCTTAACAAGCCCCACAGACCTAGGTTAGGCTTTATAACAATTTTTTTTACGTGACTGAGAAATTGAGGCACTGATAAAAAATAACCAACCCTTGTTAAAGCCATTCATAGCCCGGGGACCTGATAGCACGAATCTTTGTACCCAGACGACCTCCCCTGACTTAAGTGGTTAATCAGAACAGGAATTCATTAGGGTCTGGAATTGTTCAAGTGCTTCATGGCAGCCGCAAACCCCTGGCCTCATGTGGAATGAAAAAGGAATCCAACAGGAACGAAGGCGCAACTCAAAAGCAGCAGAACGCCTGCCCTGCTCAGGGCTCCCAAGTCACAGGGACCCAGGAGACCCCAGATGAAGCTCATTTAACATGTACGGGAATGTTTTTGAGAGTTTTTTTCACTTCAGCTTTATGAAAGCGATGTTGATACCGAATGTATGGAAAAGGGAAAGGAGAAAGAGACATTAAACACTCGCCTGTCAGGAGAAGGAGCAGAAACAGTAGCAGCCGCAGAGCCTGAGAACAGAGAGGGGAAATGGAAGAAGAGGGAAAGTGAAACTCACCAGCTGGGCTCCTTTCTCCTGAGCCCACAGTCACTAAGAAAGGGCACAGGGGAAAACACGCGTAGAATACAACGTGAGCAAGGGGTCTCATCCACTCGGTGCAGCAATAGTTTCTTCTTCCAGATGCAATCCTTTGGCTAATGTGTGCTTTTCAAGGCATCAATCTCAGCTTCCTTTTGGTTATGTAAAGCTACCAAACTGTCTCATTTATCAAATAATTCCCACTGAAACAGATGAAAGAATAATGGAGAAGAAAAATAAAACATCCCTGATGTGTTCCTTTATCAGAAATGTGTGTCAAAGGTCAAAAAAGCAGTGCTCCGGCGTCTCTTAAACATGTCATTGTCATAATATAAAAACTGACTTACTAACTTAGATTATTTGGAGAGTTAAGTGCTTGTGTTATTGCAAATTAAACTAATTAGTATCATTTCCTGACAGCTGCAGCGAGTGTTAGCAATTCCACAATTTTTCTTCAGCCGTTCATATGGGATGCATAGAGGAGAGACAGCGTTGTGATTTAATGGAGTGGGATTGGCTTATCATACTAAGGGCACATCGTTCCACTCCCTTACCACCCCCACTGTTTCCCAGTTCAGCCCCGATTGTTATATTATTAACTTATTACATAGGGAGAAAAGTATCAATGTGAGGTGTCAGTGGCTTCTAACATAGCCACGAGTATGTCAGAATTTGCCTGTAACATTTTCCTTTTGGAATTGTTAGCATTATGTGTTCCATCCTTTGAACCCAAACTGTAGCTGCCCATAAAACATGCTGGAACTAATTTCCTACCACAGCTAGCTTAACTGTTAGAAAACAGCCTTATAAAGACACCCTGACTAGAGCTTCCAGCATCTGTAAGTGAACAGCTAAAGCAAAAGGTTACATATTCCATCAGCCTCTCTCTGGAGCGGATGAGCATCTGACCATGAATGGTTGTCAAAGAATGATGACAGGTGTTTTGCGACATGGAACACAGAAAGGCTTTCAGAATGACTTCACCTTATTAGACCCAGAAATTAAGGAATTATTCAGACTGGATACTGTGTGTCATAACCTGATCTTCACAGCAATAAGTTTCTGTATAGTTAAAGAAGTGACAAACTTCTTTAAAAAGAAACATGAAAAAGAAAAGGAGGAGGAGAGAGAGGGAACAAGAGAGAATGAAAGGAAAAAATATGTAAAAGGAGAAAAACCAAGGATCTGTAAGAATTATGAAGCGAGTCAGATCATAATGGACTCTCACATGGAATTCCCAATTCCATGACTTCTAATACTATTTTTCAACTCATATTTAATAAGGGAGAAGAGGATCCAGCAACATCTTTAGGACCAAAGGCGAGCCAGTTAAGAAGTGAAAGAGCGAGCTGAGAACAAGGAGAAAGATAAGGAAATGCCTGCTCGACTCCAGTGGACTCCTTTACTGTATAGACACTTGATCCTCTTATCAATGATTCCACAATTTGAAAAATCAGATGTCAGGAGCAATTTATTGTTTAGAATTACTCTCTGCCCAGGACAAACTGAAGGATGCCCAGAGAAGGAGCAGTGTGACTGGGGTCTAGACCTTACCAGCTACACATCAGAGTCACCAGTTACAGCAGAATCTCTGAGAAAGTGGCACTGGTATTTTCTAAAATCCCCAAGGCAAGGGCGGTGCCTGTGGCTCAAAGGAGTAGGGCACCGGCCCCATATGCCAGAGGTGGCAGGTTCAAACTCAGCCCCAGCCAGAAATTGCAAAAACAAACAATCACCCAAGGCAATGGTGATGTGTAGTTAAGATACACTGAAATTCATGTTGGTCAGTCTGGATAAGAGCCAATAGCAAGGGGTGAAAAGAAGTTTTTTTTTTTTTTTTTTTAAAGAGACAGAGTGTCACTTTATCATCCTCGGTAGAGTGCAATGGTGTCACAGTTCACAGCAACCTCCAACTCCTGGGCTTAGGCAATTATCTTGGTCTTTTAAAAGCTGCAGATTATTGTGAAAAGGCAGGGGGAGCCCCAGCAGCTCTATTTCCAGGGAGGTATCCTACCGGTGTGCACACAGACGGGTACTAGGGTACAGGTGGTAGTATTGTTTAGAAAAGCACAAGACTGGGTAAAACCTTAAGAGGCAATGGATAAATAAATTATGTATAGGCACACAATGAAATACCACACAAATATGGAAAGCAATGAGGCAGATCTGTAGGATCTAATATAGACCAGGTTTACAATAAATATTAATGTTAAAAAGCAAGAAAGAGAACAGTATATATAGTGTGCTATCCTTTTTGTAAAAAAGAAAAAATATGGGGATGTATGTGTTTGCATAATCATAGACTATCTATGGAAAGATACATAACGATCTGGTAACCATAGCTGCCGTAGTTATCTCTGGGGAGGGGAATTTGAGCAACTGGGGTTCAGGAAAAGGAGGGAGACTTTTCACCATATGCTCTTTCTTATTGCTTCAATTTTTTTTAATATGCAGGGTATATTGCCTCTAACATTAATTGATATTTTATTTTATTTTATTTTATTTTATTTTATTTTATTTTTATTGTTAAATCATAGCTGTGTACATTAGTGCAATCAAGGGGTACAATGTGCTGCTTTCATATACAATCTGAAGTATTCTCATCAAACTGTTCAGCATAACCTTCATGGCATTTTCTTAGTTACTGTATGTAGGCATTTGTATTCTGCATTTAGTAAGTTTCTCCTGTACCCATTCCAAGATGCACCATAAATGTGGCCCCACCCATTACCCTCTCTCCACCAAACCCTCCCCCCTCCCTTCCTCTTCCTTGGCCCCTTCCCCATAGTCTTGTGCTATTGTTGGGCTATAGCCTTCATGTGAAAGCTATAATTTAGCTTCATAGTAGAGCTGAGTACATTGGATACTTTTTCTTCCTTTCCTGAGATACTTTGCTAAGAAGAATATGTTCCAGCTCCATGTAAACATGAAAGAGGTAAAGTCTTCATCTTTCTTTAAGGTTGCATAATATTCCATGGTATACATGTACCACAATTTGCTAGTCCATTGGTGGGTCGATGGGCACCTGGGCTTCTTCCATGACTTAGCAATTATGAATTGGGCTGCAGTAAACATTGTGGTACAGATGTCTTTGTTATATTGTGACTTTTGGTCTTCTGGATATAAACCTAGTAAAGGAATTATAGGATCGAATGGCAGGTCTATTTTTAGGTCTCTAAGTATTCTCCAAACATCCTTGCAGAAGGAACGTATTAGTGGGCATTCCCACCAGCAGTGTAGAAGTGTGCCCTTTCCTCCACATCCACGCCAACATTTCTGGTTTTGGGATTTT
>CAUYPK010064561.1:0-16211 GCA_963574355.1 Loris lydekkerianus
ATTTGGGTTGAGTCATGCTGGAGTTCTGAAACTGTCCATTATCTGAATTTCATGATCTCTTGGCATGTCTGGAAAGTTCTCCTTCATAATCTCATGGAGAAGAGACTTTGTGCCTTGTGAAGCCACTTTGTTGCTTTTGGGGATCCCTATAAGATGAATATTGGTTTTCTTCAAATTATCCCAGAGCTCTTTGAGAGAGTGATCTGTTTTTACCCTTCATTTCTCTTCATCTTTGAGAGTTTGGGAGCATTCAAAGGCTTTGTCTTCAATGTCAGAAATTCTTTCTTCTGCTTCCTCCATTCTGTTACTGAGGGATTCTACTGTGTTTCTCAGATCTTTGAGGGCTACAACTTCTTGTCTCTGTGTGTCAATATCTTTGGTCATTTGGTCTTTAAATTTGTTGAATTCTTGAGATATCTCTTGGGTTACTGCTTGGAGTTATAATTCGATCCTATTTGATATCCAGATTCTGAATTCGATTTCTTACATCTGAGCTATTTGTTTGTGCATGGGATCTTGTGCTGTGTGTGCACCATTGATCTTTGGGGGAGTTGATCTACTCTGATTATTCATGTTGCTAGAGGTTTTTTGTTGATTTTGCCTCATGATCGTTTTTCAACATTGCTTCTGGCCGTCCTCAGAGTCGGGGTGGTGTCTCTCCAAGATTAGACCCCAGCGGGATCACTCTATTGTTGCTGGATCTTTGTAGGGAGTAACCCTGTGTAGTTCTCTTGGGGCTGCCCCAGCCATGGAGTTCTGGTTGTGAAGCAGCTCTGGAGTGTGACACACCCGGATTCAGCAACAGGGCGGGAGGTGGTGCGCACAGTTCTGGGAGTGCCTGCTGCCCAGTGACTTTGGCACAGAGAGCCCAAGGCTCCAGCAGTCTCTGGCCAGGAGAAGGGCTCTATGCAGAGGCAGTGAGGGCTCTGGAGGGCATGCAGCTGCCAGAGTCCCTGGTCAAGTTAGTGGGCTGGTTTGGGGGCAGGGAGGGTACAGGAGGGAGGATGCAGGGTTGCACTTCTCCTGCAGTTCCTGGTCAGGGCATGTGGAGGCCCAGTGGGCACAGCTCTATTGGAGGTCCTGACAGTGCCAAGCCCAGGAGTTTGAGGTTGTTATGAGCTGTGGTGCCATGGCACTCTACCCAGGGCAACAGCCCAAGACTCCAGTGTGCCAAAACTGTTCTAACTCTGCCTGTGAGGGTTAACACTGTAAGGCAGCTCAGTCCCTGCCTTTAGGCTGCTCAGTTACTATGTTACTAGCTCCTGCCCAATCCTTGCTCTGCAACCCTGAAGGCAGAGCTTGCCTGAGCAGTTCTCTCACAATGGCTCCCTGAGGCCCACAGCTGAACACTATTAGCTCTATCCGGCTCAGTGGCTCAGTCTGGGGCCCTAGACAATGCGCAAAGTTCTCCGCGCTCCTGCTCAAGCTCTCCCCAAGGCAGTTCAACTGAGTGCCAAGTCCAAAAACACTGAAACAGTTCACAGGTAAGGCCTTTCCAGTTTGCAGCCTCACTGCTGCTTGTACTTATGGCTGCTGGCGTGATTCGGTCGATTGAACACATGCAACCACTTGCGAGTTTTCCACTGTTTTTGTCCTCCTCTTGGGGTCCAGAAGTCCCTTGCTGATTCCCTGTATCCTCAAAGGGATGATTATGGGCAGATCCCACCAACCAGAGATGCCAGGAGTATTATCTCCCCACACTCACCATGCCCAGTTGCAGGGAAGCTATTACTCGGCCGCCATCTTGCTCCCCTATCTAGCTTGAGTTTTTTGAGGGTTCTCCATATTTCCTTCCAAAAAGGTTGTATTAGTTTGCAGTCCCACCAGCAGTGTAAAAGTGTTCCCTTCTCTCAACATCCATGCCAACATCTGCAGTTTTAAGATTTTCTGATGTGGACTCCCCAGGCAATTGAAGCACTATCAAAAATACACTACTGGGACCTAATCAAACTAAAAAGCTTCTACACAGCCAAGAACATAGTAAGTAAAGCAAGCAGACAGCCCTCAGAATGGAAGAAAATATTTGCAGGTTATACCTCTGACAAAGGTTTAATAACCAGAATCCACAGAGAACTCAAACGTATTAGCAAGAAAAGAACAAGTGATCCCATTTCAGGGTGGACAAAAGACTTGAAGAGAAACTTCTCTAAAGAAGACAGGCACACAGCCTTCAGACACATGAAAAAATGTCCATCATCCTTAATCATCAGAGAAATGCAAATCAAAACTACTTTAAGATATTACCTAACTTTAGTAAGATTAAGCCCACATAACAAAATCCCAAAACCAGAGATGTTGGCGTGGATGTGCAGAAAAGGGCACACTTCTACACTGCTTGTGGGAATGCACACTAATACGTTCCTTTTGGAAGGATGTTTGGGGAATACTTAGAGATCTAAAAATAGACCTGCCATTCAGTCCTATAATTCCTTTACTAGGTATATACCCAGAAGACCAAAAATCACAATATAACAAAGACATCTGTACCAGAATATTTATTGCAGCCCAATTCATAATTGCTAAGTCATGGAAGAAGCCCAAGTGCCCATCAACCCATGAATGGACTAGCAAACTGTGGTACAGTATTTACATGGATAGAGCTGGAGCATATTCTTCTTAGCAGAGTATCTCAAGAATGGAAGAAAAAGTATCCAATGTACTCAGCCCTACTATGAAGCTAACTTATAGCTTTCGTATGAAGGCTATAACCCAACTATAGCACAAGAATATGGGGAAAGGGCCAAGAGAGGTGAGGGGAGAGGGAAGGTTGGGGTGGAGGGAGGGTAATTGTTGGGGTAAAGGGTGCATCTTAGAATGGGTATAAGTGAAACTTACTAAATGCAGAATACAAATGTCTACATACAATAACTAAGAAAATGCCATGAAGGCTATATTAAACAATTTGATGAAAATAAAAAACTAAAAAAGATTTTGTGATGTGAGCCATTCTCCTTAGGGTTAGATGATATCTCAGGGTGGTTTTGATTTGCATTTCTCTATCAATTCAGGATGGTGAGCATTTTTTCATATGTTTGCTAGCCATTCGTCTATCTTTTTTTAGAGAAGGTTCTATTCATGTCTCTTGCCCATTGATATATAAGATTGTTGGCTTTTTTCATGTGGATTAATTTTAGTTCTCTCTAAATCCTAGTTATCAAGCTTTTATATAGCCACCTAACCTTCAATAAACCAAACAAGAATATACACTGGGGGAATGAATCCCTATTCAATAAATGGTGCTGGGAAAACTGGATATCTACGTGTAAAAGACTGAAACTAGACCTGCACCTTTCTCCGTTCACAAAAATTGATTCAAGATGGATAAAAGTCTTAAATTTAAGGCATGAAATGATAAAAATCCTCTAAGAAACCATAGGAAAAACACTGGAAGATACCAGTCTGGGGAAAGACTTTATGAGAATACTTTAGTGGCAATTGCAATAGCAACAAAAATTAACAAATGGGTTTTAATTAAACTGAAAAGCTTCTGTACAGCTAAGGAGACAACAACCAAAGCAAATAGACAAACTTCTCACTGGGAAAGGATATTGCATATTTTGAATATTACATCTTTCTTATAAGAACTTTGTGTGGACTTTGACCATGATCTTTTTCCTATTGCTCACATTTAAGGAAAATTAGTTTCCTTTTATTTTTACAAAGGATGGAGGGCTAAGAATAGCTTTTCCAGTTTCACATCTCTAGCATTTCTTCTGTTTTGTTGTTTTGTGATAAGAAATATGGCCTTAAGACTTTCTGAAATATTTCTTTATGTACCCTCCTCTGTTTTTCTCCATTTTCTCTTTTCTTTGTCCCTATTGTCCTTCTCTGCTCAATTTCTATTCTGTTCCCAGCACTTTTTTCTTGGTGTACTAATCTAACAAAGTTTAACAGGAGAAGAATATTCAGCAGTGATAGTGTGTACTCATAAAGCCTAAAGTGTTTACTATCTACCCTTCTACAGAAAAGTTTGCCAACCCTGGTTCTACAGGCAGCTCCACCTCTTCTCTGCAGAGCTCCCCTGCTGCCCCATGTGGTCTGGGTGGTGCTGTCAGTCTCTGTGCACCATACTGGCAGTGGACACGACCCAAACAGGGCATAATAAATGGAGCTTTTCCTGCAGTAGGATACATATATTAAGAGAGAGGCTTTTCTATTAGGGCTGTTTAGACTGCTGGTGGCCATATGGAAGGAGCCTATTTGCAATGAGAGGAAAGAGGGCATAGGTTATAAAAGAAGTTGGAGTGACTGATGAAATCTCTAAATCTCTGAATCTGAAACAGCAGCGTCCTTGGACTTTACAGCTACATGACCCAATAAATTCATTTTCTGCTTGAGATAGTTTGAGGTGGATACTGAAACCCAAAAAATGCAGACTAGCACAGTTGTATACGTGAAAACACATGGCCATTAAAAGAATTTTTCTCAAATTATTCCCTACTAAGGATTTTTTTTAATGATAAGAGTATTAAAGACTAAGAAATAAAACCTTTACAAGGGAATATAAAAAAATTACTTGACCTTTGAGCAAGAAAATACATTAACTAAAAAGTTTTATATTACTTTAAATGTTGAAAAGTATCCAGTAAGTTCAGGTTATGGTTTACAAATGTAATGAAGGGAAAAAATTGGGTCAGAGAAAATAGCATCACATATTGAATGATAAAATATAAATTATTATTGTAGTGGAGTGGCATCTATCAGAATCACCAGTGGAGCTTTTTTTTAAATCAGATCATGAAAGGTCACATGAAGGACCTAATGGGGTCATCTTAATAACCCCTAATATGGTATCTTAACCTTTTGAAAATTGTGTATTTTATACTTTGCTCAATTTGGGGGCATTTTTAAATAATAAAAGTTTGAAATTCTTATTTCTGTAATCTCTAAATATACATTCACACCACCACCAGTACTACAAAACAGTTTTTCAGTTGATTACACCTAGTGGTAACAAGGGCCTAGGGAAGCCTTGTAGCTGTTTAGACAAAGGTCAGATCCAAAACAAAAATTAACAATGGCTAAGATATTAGGAAGGTACAGGAGCAAACGTTTGAGCGTTATTAAGATGTTTTATGGCAACATCACAGCAACAATCTCTTTATCTGGAATAAGAAAGTGAACAGAAATCTAACCCATTTAAATGATTTAGGATTGCCTTTAATTAGCTCCTGAAGTGAGTCTCTGGATACTAAAATCACTTGTGTGTAAGCACCACAGATGCCAGGCCCTCAGGCTTCTGAAACCAACCTCCTTTTTCTCTATTAGCATGAATGAAAGGACCCCAAACGCTCCCTCTTAGACTAAAGCAAAGCACCAGGTGGCTCAGAATGGCAGAAAACTCACCTTGTAAACACCAGGGGTGGCGTGGACACTCTGTGCATCTGTGGAAGGCCCAACCCACCAGTGCTGGTCAGAGCTGCCAAGTGGGAGCCTCTGGACCTCAGGTCCAAATCCATGAGGGAGGGCCTGTCCCTGCTCCGCTAACAATTCCACCTGTGATTTGCCCACCCTATCCCTGCTCTGTTGCAATTCCACCCGTGATTTGCCCTCCCAGAGGACACTTGTTCTACTTAATGCTGGAGGACATATGCATGAGAAAGAGAGTAGCCCGGGGAACAAACCCCTGATTTTATTTTCTTGTGCTTATATAAAAAGAACTCTTTTCTGTCTAATTTTTCTTAAAGTTTCTTTAACGAAAGGGAGCTCATTCTTGTTTTGGATGAGAGAGTGGATCAAAAGGATGACTGTCATCCTGAGTTTTATGTAGTAATTCATTCCAAAACAGTACATGTACCTTTCCCTGACTTAATAATCTTAATAACTGAAGTTGACCATTTCCCAGACAGCTACAGAAACTAGCTAATAATCAGAACTTGGGTCACAGATTAGGAAAGTAGTTCTGTGAATAACCCTTCCTGGGTTTCTTACACATCTTATCCCTAATCACTTCTGAGAAACTCAGGGTGACCTGTAGCAAAATGTTCTTATCCACTTCCTACCTTACCCTAGTCTAGAAAGAGACCCTCTTGCTACACATAATAATGGTGGCAGCAACAGTAGCAGTAGTAGGAACAGGGAGTAAAACACTTTCACAATCATCGTCCCACTTACTCTCACAGCAATGGTGATGGAGAACAGAGGGAAGGTACTATATGGTCTTTGTTCTGTGGATTAGCAGAGATTCTGGGAAGTTAAGGTGGTAATTGAGTGAGCAGGCACTTGAAATTCAAGTCTTTTAGCTGTAACTCAATTCCAGGATGTGGACTCTGATATTCAAAGAGCTTATAGTCACCTTCCTAAGGTATCTCCAGTAAGTAGGGACAGACCCTGAAGTTGACTGGCTAACTGGTGAAACCAGAGAGATCTGTCTGTCAAATGTTAATAGGAGCCTGGAGCTGAAGACTGGGGTTGCTTCTAGGAGCTGCCTTATGGAAGATGGAATGGCTTCATGCCACAGAGAGCTCAGAAGAGACAGAAAGGGGAAACAGATTTCAGCCTAACACAGGTATATCTAATGCACACAGCCATCAATCATGTAGCTCAGACGTGAAGAGAGGATCATGCAGAGGTGGCCTAAAACTGCGGCAAGCTGTTGTACAGATACCAGAGCCACTTCAGGGTTTAGAAAACATCTCAGGTCCCTCCTAACCCCAAGATTTCTGGAAGTCCCTGGAAAAGAGGAGAGGAAGAAAAGACACTTTGAAAGTGGAAGTGATGATTTGGTGAGGATGTTGGTTGCACTTTTGCTCTGCAGGGTGAACCAAAGAACAGATTTTTCTTTATTTTTCAAGATCTGGGAAGGGAGAGTAGAGGGGAATAGAATAAGAATTAATACAATTGGAGTTTGTCATACAAAAGAATGGAGGGAACAAGCATGTGGGGAAGAGAATCTTTGAGAGAATGATTTGGAAGGACACTACATCTCAAACCTGGTAATGGCTGATAAACTCAACCCTGATATTGCATACAAATAAGGAAAAGGTATGGATCACTTAATTGAAAAAATTTCAAAAACCTATTTTTAGTCCATTTCTTCCATGCAGAAATATTTAGTTGAGCATTACAACTGGTGCTATGGCTTGAATTGTGTCTTCCAGGAAAGATATGTTGAGCTCCTAACCTTCCATACCCCAAAATGTGATGTTAATTAGAATCAGGGTCTTTACTGAAGTAATCAAGTTAAAATGAGGTTGTTAGGGTGGGCTCTAACCCAATATGATTGGTATCCTTATAAAAAAGGGAAATTTGGACACACAGATGGATGCAAACACAGGGAGAATTCCAGATGAGGATGAGGGCAGAGATGAGAGTGATGCAACGGCAAGCAGAGGGCTGCCAGCCAGGCGAGAGAGAGGCACGGAACAGATTCTCTCTCACTGCCCTAAGAAGGCCTCAGCCCTGCTGAAAACTCAATCTCTGATTTCTAGCCTCTAGAAGTACAAGACAGTAACTTCTGTGGTCCCCAATCCCCAGGCCATGGCCCAGTATTCATAGTGGCCTGGTAGGTGAGCAGAGAGCAAGCTTCATCTGTATTTACCAACATTTCCCATGGCTTATAGACTGCTCGAGCTCTGCCCCCTATCAGATCTCCCTCCCTCTCTCACCCCTGGTCTGTGGAAAAATTGTCTTCCATGAAACTGGTCCCTGGTGCCAAAAAGGTTGGGGACCACTGTTTAGGCCACCCAGCCTATGAGGCTTAATTATGGCAGCATGAACAAACTAATACAACTGGCTATTCTGGGCTTCACTTTTCTTGATCATATATTTTCTGATAAAGGTCTGGAGTTCTCTAAAAATGTGAAGCTCAAAAAACAAGGAGAACCTTAGCAGATTAGAGCAGGAAAATCACTGTAGAAGTCGCTGAGGACAACTCTTGTTTTACAGACGAGAAAGGAAAGGATCAGGAAGAGTGATGAGCCAGTTTTCACAATACACAGCCAATGCTCAAACCCAGGCATCTGACTCTCAGCCCACAGCTCTTCCTACTAGGGCCCGATTTTACCCAAACAGCAAAGACAGCCCTTCAAGTAATGACTTGCTGGTTGTATGAAGCTAAAGTGTGACACCTTGGGCTGGAATGACCTAGGTCCTGTTGGCATGGCAATTGGTGAGGAGTAGGGGGATGTGATTTGGGTGAGGGAGGCATCTACCTTTGGTTTTCGCTTTGGTATTGAGTAGAGTCTGTCCAATCCAACCCTTTCACTCTCCAATTATCACATATTTACCTATACAACATGCACATATTTTACCAGGAGCTGCCCATCCAGTCCCACCCACAACATTCCTGAGGGAGCAGCTATGTTTGGGAAGGTGACCCTGGCTCCTTAGCCCACTGGAACAGCCAGTGTCCCCCCTCCTGGGGAGTTTGAAATTATGGAGGAGATATGACTCAGGAGCTGTTGACAGCGGCCACTTTCTGCCAAATGGATTAGAAAGTAGGGAAAGTCTCTCTGCAGCCAAGTGGATGAATAAAGTAGACTTGAAAGAGGCACAGGGAAGAGAGGGAATGAGAGAATCCTTACATCTCTGTGATGTTTGTTTTTATTCCTAGTTCCAGAATGTCCCTAAGGCCAGCTGCTCCTTGACCTTGGGAATCCTCTGGCTTAAGTTAGATCACGTAAACTTCTGTCACTTGCAACCTAGAGTCCTCACTTATCACAAATGATCTCTGAAACCATTAGCTAAGGAAGGGTCAAGGTCAGAGCACGAAAGAGCACTCCCACAAGGTCTTGCAAATCTACCTACTAAATCTTTGGAGATGCATTTTACCATTTCATCCACAGGGTGAAATGCAAGTTTGGGGGAGGACTCTGCGACATCCATACACCGTTCCTACCCCAATTTATAGTTTGAGCTGCAATCTTGCATTCATTCTGGCTGCCATGTTTTAAGAAGATAATTCAAAATTCTAGAGGCCCAATACTTTTAGAATTCAGAATTTTTCAGATTTTAAAAAGGGTGGTCCACACATTATCAATTATAGAACTCCCCCAGCAGGGTCTAGGGCTGTCCTCTAATCAAACTTATTAATATGTTTTCAGTAGAATGTGCTAATATAAAAAAAAGTGGGTTAAGTAAAGGTTATAGTTTCATGTCAAGTTTTCCTGCCAGATAGCTTGAGTTCAGCTCAGGCCAGGTTTTGCCCTCAAGTGAGTTACTAAACACGTTCATTTCAGCACTTTTGGTATTGTGGTCATGGACATTCCTATTATCCCCATTTCATAGGTAACTGATGATCAAACAGGCTATGTACCTTCCTGAGACAGTCTGGCACTAACGGCTGCAGCTTTCTATATGCACCACTATCCCACCCTGCCACCTCACTGTCATACTGCCTCTTCAAACTGGACCTTAATTGAGGGTAGTAGGCTGCTTCCAGATCTGGAAAACCACATGGAGAGAAATTAGGAGAACTGGAGCTATTTAACAAAGAGTAAAGAGAGCCAGAGAGGAGAGGTAATCATTTCCTTCAGATAGCTGTCTCCTTCCCAAATTTCTTCCATTTTGACAAAGGGACATTGGGCTACCAAGGATACTGAGAGCAATCTTTCAGGAGAAAGAGGTTCTGAGGTTATGAGAGAAGGAGTGTGAGATATGTTCAGGATGAGCAAAGAGTGATCCTAATGAAGCAGAAGGGAGGCTTTGAACATCAACAGCCTCATATCCTTGTCTTTTAGTTTATTCATTTATCAAACACTCATTGGGTACCTATTTTGTGTACAGTGCAATCTATGCTGGGCAATGCCAGAGAGCACACTGTCCCTGGCCTGCAAAGCTCCCCATGATCCTGCTCCATGCCCTCTTAGATCTCTCTCCCACTCTCCCACTGAATCCAGTCACACTGGCCCTTCCATACCAGGAATCCTTTAAGATCTTCTCTATCAGGACCTTTGTCCCTGCAGTTCCCCTATGTGGCATTTTCTGCTTCCTGCTCTTCCAGTGACTGGCTGCTCAGTCCATCCATTCCTCCCTGAGGACCTCCCTGATCACCTGATCTAACAAGCCACCCATTTCCCTAACACCTTAATTTTAATCTTTGCACTTATTTGTATCTACTGTTTTTTCTGATTTTTGTTTGTTTCCTTTCTCACTGCTGCATGCAGCTTCTTGTGACCAGGACCATCTGTTTTGCAGTCCACTGTTTTGAGCAGTGCCTAGCACACAGCAAGTCATCTATAAATATATACTGAATAAATTAATAAGCAAGATTATGGCAGCTTTCATTCAGAGGAGTATGTTAGCTTTGTTTTTTTTTGAAAGCCTGTGATTGTTAAGAGAAAATACAATGTGGCTTGTGTAGCTGAGATGGCTAGTTGTCCAGAAATACCCTTCTTCTATCTTTAATAATAGGATTTTTGAGTTCGAGCTGAGAATGTGCCCACCCAGCTGGAGGTTACTTCTATGAGCATCTTTACGGCATAGATTTGACCAATAGAAGGTGTGTGAAAATGACTTATCTCATGTCTTTTTTTTTTAAGTTTGAGACACAGTCTCACTCTGTCCTCCTGGGTACAGTGCCATGGCATCATTATCGCTCCCAGAAACCTCAAACTCTTGAACTCAAGCAATATTGTTGCCTCAGACTCCCAAGTAGCTGGGACTACAGGTGCCTGCCCTGAAACCCAGCTAGTTTTTCTGTTTTTAGTAAAGATGGGGGTCTCCCTCTTGCTCAGGTTGGCCTTGAACTTGTGAGCTCAAACAATCTACCTCCTTGGCCTCCCAGAGTGCTAGGATTACAAGTATAAGCCACCACTCCCAGCCAAGCTATGTCATTTCTAAGTCATTCCCTTAAAAGAACTGTGCATACCTCCCCTGGCCCTTGACCCCTTCTTGCTACCTAGATGATATCAAGATCTAAAGCTACCCCTTTGGGCCCACAGATGGAAATGTCATGTTGAGGATGCAGAGCCACCTGGCCATCCTTGAATAGTTTGGTCCTGGGCTATTACATAGAAAAAAATTTAACTTCTATTTTGCTTAAGCCAGGATATTTGGGGGATTCTTAGTTAGAACAGCTATACCAGCACCCATGACTAATACCTCTTTTTAAGTCTTTTTCAACAATTCAGAGAGTGTTCTTGCTGTATCTGGTCTGCTTCTGACATCAACTACTACCCAAATACCACCTTCATATATTTGGGCTTTTTATTTGATCTTTATCATTTTTCAAGTTAGTATCCCACAACATATTGCATTTGCCACCATTCACGTGCAGAAAGAGAAAGGAAACGAACAGATTTATTGAATGCCTCTGAGGAGCCAGGGACTGTACTAAATGCCTTTCCTGTAACACAGTGTAATTCTCCCAATACACCTGTGAGTCTGGGGTCATACACAGGAGAGGTTAGGTGTCTCGTCTACGATCACACAGCTAGTAAGTGGAGAGCAATCGATTGAAGTTGGACTTCAACCCGAAAGGTATCTGATATCTGAGCTCACTCCTCCCACACTCTGGACTTGCATGATGTGTACAGAATGACTGAGAGCTTGCCTTTGGGTGTGAAGGTTTCTTTTTCTTTCAGCCCTAATTGATTTCATTAATGGAATTACATGACTTTTACTACTATAAAAATTGTAGTAAAATATACATAATATAAAATTTACCATTTTAGCCATTTTGAAGTATACAATGGCATTAAGTACATTCACATTGTTGTACAACTGTCATCACTGTCCATCTCCAGGACTTTTTTGTCAACCCTGAATACAATATGGAAAGAATCCCAGATTTTGTGGTGCCTTATGCAGGGTCCGTGCTAATCTCTCCATTTTTAGTAAATGTACAGCAAATTGAGCACAGGGTGTGTGTCTGTGTTTCAGTTGCTGGTTTTCAAATTCTTGCCTCCTCTCGCCCTTTTCTTTCTCACCTTCTGTGCTCTGCTGCCTGCAGCTTAGGAAGGAAGTACAGTGCCCGAGTCACACCTGTGCCTGCTCAGAAGGAAAATGGGGATGATTCTTTATAAAGTCGCCTGGCTTGGATCTTATCTCAGTTCTCTGTTGCCATTGACACCTAGGAATCAGAGCAAGGAAACAAAAGAAAATACACCATCTGCCTAATTGAAATCTGAATTGTTCTAAAGTTTCTTAGCCCTTCAAAGTCTGAGTTAGTGACTCTGATTTGTTCCACTTGGAAGCATTAAAGTGAGACTATAAAGTGCCACTGCACACCAGGGCCGGAAGGAGAGGTGAGAGTGATCAGATCCTGCCTCCTCCCTGGGCTCCCAGAGGAGGCCTCCAGGAGTCTAGCCAGGGATGTAACTTGAGCCCCACGTAGGAGGTGGAAAACCACCTGGGAGTCCTGACTCCTGTCCAGGACTCTCCTACCACGAACATCTGCTAACAAGTCTTGCCCTGCCAGAACCCTCCTGTTCACTCTTAAGTCTATTTAAAAGTCTTTCTCTCCCTAACCAATGACTCAAGTCCCATCAGCTCCTCACAACAAGGCTGTTTGTTCCCTTGGGTCCTTCAGACCTAGTGCTAGGTGACTACTAGGGTCCTTAAAAAGACAGCGCTGTTGTGGCGACTGTGCCTTGCTGCCCGAATCCCCACAGGAGGACCGCAGGCTTTCCTCCCCCACTAGTGTTGGCTAACAGCCTTCACTGCCAGCCCTCTCTGGAATTACCCTCAGCTATAGGCAGCCACCTCATCTAAGGCACCCCCTTCCCTGGGCAGCCTGATGCAGTGACAGGTGTCCCACCTCTGGACGATATGAAGGGCCATCCTAGCTGCCAGCTCTCTATGGAGCCACAGAGGCCAGTCATGAATGCATTGCTGCTGAGCCCCGCCCCCACCCCCATCCAATTTAGCTTATTTCCCTTCCCCACAGGTAGCTAACCCAGTAGCTCCCTAATAAGCATCCTGCACACTGGAAAGCCAACGTGCAATAGCTCCAAAATAAAAAGAATTAGGAGTTCTAGTCAATAAATGTTTAATGGAATGTTTACAGATGCTACATTATGTCAACTCCATTAATTGTTAAATTTGGTATTCATGAACATTTAAAATGTCATTACCTTTAATCACAATCTGTAGGTTTGGATTTCTCATTTCCCAGCCCACATGTAATGGTTGTTGAGAAATCATAGCAAATCGTAAATTAAATGCTGCACTTACAGTCAAGTAATTTCAAAAGGAAAGTCATTAGATCAAACAATATGAAATTGCTAATATCTAAGTGTTTTTGATCTTTATACATAGCAATTTCCCGTGGTTCAACACACTACATCTTCAAAAATATTTACCAAAAAATTATATTTAATTTGGGATGTAGGGGGTTGCCCTCCAACAGAAAGCATGCTGGGGCCTAAGAAGATGTTAAAAACACCCTTGCTTCTTCGGAATACAGATACTACAAGCAGAACTTACACAGAAAAGTCAAGATAATGCCAAGATTTGGGGACAAAGAAGGAGACCGAAGGCCAGACCTAATTCCCCCTGCAAGACCAGGGCCTCTCCAGGCTTCACCCTGGTGTCATGCTCTTAGTTCCTCCCCCCCATTTTCTCCTTCTTGTATTTAATTTGACTTGGATTTGACAGGGAAAACAAGCAAGATGAAACTAAAGAAATTGCTGAATTTTATGAATATATGTCTTCCAAATAAGAGCTGTTAATTATAAAGAAACTCTTCAAATAAATTATAAATCTGAGGCAAACGTGGGGTTAATAAATACTTTCCAGTTTACGCTTCTTAATGTCCATAAATTTATGCTTTCAGATACTAATCCTTAAATGATGACTGTCTAATCAAAACCAGAGGTCACAATGTTAAATGTTTCTCTTTGAGATAGAAAGAGAGAATGAAAATAAGAACAAAACTTTACACCTAGGTTCGTAACTATTCAGGAAACTTAATACAAAAAAGCTGATCTATAAATGAACATATGCTATGAAAATAGCAAACCACTTTCAGGAACAAAAACACATTCAACACACACACAAAAATGTGGACACTGATTGCCCATCATAAATCCAAACAGATTTTATTTAATTCAGAAGATCCACCACCATTTCTTTTTTTTTTTTTCCTGAAAACTTTATTGTTGGGGATTCATTGAGGGTACAAGATGTGTCACATACTGAGACCCCACCCACCTCCCTCCTTCCCTTTCTCTGTTCTCCCCTTTCCCCACTCCCTACCATGTCATTAATTGTCGTCAAATCAAGATTGAATACATAGGATTCATGCTTCTCCATTCCTGTGATGCTTTACTAAGAATAATGTCTTCCACTTCCATCCAGGTTAATATAAAGGATGTAAAGTCTCCATTTTTTTAATGGCTGAATAGTATTCCATGGTGTACATGTACCACAGCTTGTTAATCCATTCCTGGGTTGGGGGGCATTTAGGCTGTTTCCACATTTTGGCGATTGTAAATTGAGCTGCAATAAACAGTCTAGTACAAGTGTCCTTATGATAAAACATATATTTTTCCTTCTGGGTAGATGCCCAATAATGGGATTACAGGATCAAATGGGAGACCTAGCTTGAATTCTTTGAGGTTTCTCCATACTTCCTTCCAAAAAGGTTGTGTTACTTTACAGTCCCACCAGCAGAGTAAAAGTGTTCCTTTCTCTCCACATCTGCACCAACATGTGCAGTTTTAAGATTTCGTGAGGTGGGCCATTCTCACTGGGGTTAGATGAGATCTCAGGGTGATTTTTTATTTTTATTTTTCTATTTTCTCTATGCATATACCTATGTTTATTTGGTTTCCACTTTTTGCCTTCACAAAAATAAAAAGGCTTAAAATTTAATAACAATAACAATGTTTAAGATAAGGACTAGAAACCAAAACCTCGTAAAGAATGAACGAAGATAAATACATTCAGAAAAGAAATCAGACAATTGCTGCAACAAAATATTGAACAATAATAATAATAATAATAATGCAAAAAAAGTAACATTCATATTGTCAGATAAGAATATGTCTATCATAGAATGCTTTGGACTCTGAGGTTTAGTATGGAGTCATCAGTTAACTTCTGCTTATTTTTTTTCCCAAAGTCTCAAAAAATAGACAACTAATATTTATAAATAAAAATAAAAGAGAATTAAAAAAAACAGATTATGCCAAATTTTATACACAATAGAAAAATAAATACTAAAAAATCATTCTACTTCATCTGGATACAACTGATTTTAAAATTGGAAAAAAATATATTTTTATAAAGGGAAATTAAAAACATATTTCACTTATAAATGAGGATGCAATGTCCTAAACAACATTTTAACAAGTTAAATTAAAAATTAATGTTCACATAATGTATTTTGGTCAAAATTAAATCCAATTTATGTGAGAATTAGTCACTAATTCCTTTTTTTTTTTCTTTTCCTTTCCCTCAGCCCCTCCCTTCTTCTCTCTCTGTCTGCTCTCCCCTTCACCCATGACCCACCATGTTATTAATTGTCCTCATATCAAAGTTGAATACATAGGATTCATTCCTCTCCATTCCTCTGATGCTTCGCTAAGAATAATGTGTTCCACCTCCATCCAGGTTAATAAAAATGCTGCAAAATTTCCATTTTTTTAATGGCTGAATAGTATTTCATGGTATATATATACCACAGCTCGCCAATGCAGTCCCGGGTTGAGAGGCATTTAGGCTGTTTCCACATTTTAGTGATTATAAATTGAGCTGTGATAAACACTCTAGTACAAGTGTCTTTATAATAAAAGGGTTTTTTTCCTTCTGGATAGATGCCCAGTAATGAATTGCAAGATCAAACGAGAGGTCTAGGTTAAGTTCTTTAAGGTTTCTCCATACTTCCTTCCAAAAAAGTTGTGTTAGTTTGCAGTCCCACCAGCAGTGTAAAAGTGGTCCTTTCTCTCCACATCTGCACCAGAATCTGCAGTTTTGAGATTTTGTGATGTGGGCCATTCTCGCTGGGGTTAGATGGTATCTCAGGGTGATTTTGATTTGCATTAGATAGGGATGATGAACATTTTTTCATATGTTTGTTAGCCATTCCTCTTTCTTCTTTAGAGAAGGTTCTTTTCATGTCTCTTGCCCATTGATACATGGGATTGTTGGCTTTTTTCATGTGGATTAATTTGAGTTCTCTATAAATCCTAGTTATCAAGCTTTTGTCTGATTCAAAATATGCAAATATCCTTTCCCATTGTGTAGGTTGTCTCTTTGCTTTGGTTGTTGTCTCCTTAGCTGTACAGAAGCTTTTCAGTTTAATGAAGTCCCATTTGTTTATTTTT